>JAUZNK010071087.1:0-14027 GCA_035046665.1 Euphysa ruthae
CAACTTTAAACGGTGATTTGTTTTATACAACTTTAAACGGCGATTTGTTTTATACAACTTTAAACGGCGATTTGTTTCATACAACTTTAAACGGTGATTTGTTTCATGCAACTTTAAACGGTGATTTGTTTTATGCAACTTTAAATGGTGATTTGTTTTATACAACTTTAAACGGCGATTTGTTTTATACAACTTTAAACGGCGATTCGTTTCATACAACTTTAAACAGTGATTTGTTTTATGCAACTTTAAACGGTGATTTGTTTTATGCAACTTTAAATGGTGATTTGTTTCATGCAACTTTAAACGGTGATTTGTTTCATGCAACTTTAAACGTTGATTTGTTTTATGCAACTTTAAACGTTGATTTGTTTTACACAACTTTAAACGGCGATTTGTTTCATACAACTTTAAACGGCGATTTGTTTCATACAACTTTAAACGGTGATTTGTTTCATGCAACTTTAAACGGTGATTTGTTTTATGCAACTTTAAATGGTGATTTGTTTTATACAACTTTAAACGGCGATTTGTTTTATACAACTTTAAACGGCGATTCGTTTCATACAACTTTAAACAGTGATTTGTTTTATGCAACTTTAAACGGTGATTTGTTTTATGCAACTTTAAATGGTGATTTGTTTCATGCAACTTTAAACGGTGATTTGTTTCATGCAACTTTAAACGTTGATTTGTTTTATGCAACTTTAAACGGTGATTTGTTTTATGCAAATTTAAACGGTGATTTGTTTTATGAAACTTTAAACGGTGATTTGTTTTATGCAACTTTAAACGGTGATTTGTTTTATACAACTTTAAACGGCGATTTGTTTTATACAACTTTAAACGTTGATTTGTTTCATACAACTTTAAACGGTGATTTGTTTTATGCAACTTTAAACGGTGGTTTGTTTTATGCAACTTTAAACGGTGATTTGTTTTATACAACTTTAAACGGCAATTTTTTTCATGCAACTTTAAACGGTGATTTGTTTTATGCAACTTTAAACGGTGATTTGTTTTATACAACTTTAAACGGTGATTTGTTTCATACAACTTTAAACGGTGATTTGTTTTATGCAACTTTAAACGGTGATTTGTTTTATGCAACTTTAAACGGTGATTTGTTTTATACAACTTTAAACGGCGATTTGTTTCATGCAACTTTAAACGGTGATTTGTTTTATACAACTTTAAACGGTGATTTGTTTTATACAACTTTAAACACCTAAAGGCTGAAGACCATCTCTACAAAAAATATTTGCCCTGTAATGTTTCTTGACCTTTTGTGTATATATTGATAAGGAATTGATAAATAAATAATTTTTTGCAAGAATAAAAATAAAAGAATAAAACAAAAGTTTTGAACAATGCACAAGTGCAAGTGCCTTTAAGTTTGTTAAAGAAATTCCCCTCAATACATTTCTGAGGTCTTCAAAACTTGTGTAAATAATAGCTTAAGAACAATGAGTTTCTACTAAAAAGTTGATCAGCCTTTCAGAAAAACTAGCCAAGGTCAAAACGCTATTTCTTATATGGGTCCCTCGAAATTATGGTTTCTAAACAAGCAAACATCCAGTTAACTATGTATATGGTATAAATATTTACCTCTTCCATTTATTGGTCTAAGCTCAGACACAATTTTCACACGCATAGAGCGTGTAACTTAGCGTGTCTGTTAAAGTTGGAGATTGTGATTTCTTTCTCAAAAATAAAACATGTTAAACAAAGTAGACCAAAGTGCTGAGCTTTGTGGAATTCACATTCTACCTAAAACCAACTACTAAATGTTGAAATTATTTCTTGCGTTTTTTTTACTTTACGACAACGAAAATTTTGGAATACCATAAACTTTGCGTTTTGCTAACGGAATGTCATGGTCATTTTGACCTTATGGCCACCTAAAAATCTTGCCATTTACTGGAAATTACATTTACGTTGAAAAATAAAATTTTTTAATTTTTTTTTCTTAGAAAAATATTTAATTTTGAAATATCCAATATTATTCCAATAAACCCTTTCTATATTTAGATATTGATGGCAACGGTGACAATGGGAGCTATATATGTTGTATAAGCGACACAAATGAAGCACTTGCTGTTATGTTATTGAACATTTCCACGTGTGATATTGTTTATAATGTTACTGATACTATGCATAATATTGATGCGATACTTCATGTTTTACAACCATGTGAAATCGTTACTTTTGGAAAGTTAACACAACGCGTGAAGAAGGTTATTGAGGCGCATAAAGTCAGCAATGTCTCACTGAGGTTTGAAAACTTAAAGGTGGTAAATTCCTACATAGAAGAGTTCAATGAACTAAATTTGGATAATTCACTTCGAGCTTGCTTTGATATACTTTACAACTACCTTATTCAGTTTCAACTGCAAAACCTTATGCTTTTGTCATCCAATTACCGACCGTTTAAATGCGAAAATTCCTGTATGAAACTTAATTATTCAACTTTGCATAACCTCGAAATATTTAAAAATAATTGCGATAATCGAGTGAAGGGCTCATTGTTTTATTTGCTTGATCATACAAACTCGATATACGGAAAACAACTTTTAAAAAGATGGTTGAACGAGCCTCTTTTAAAAAAAGACAAGATCGATAAACGTTTAGATGCAGTTAATGAGTTGAAATCTAATTTACAAATTCCGCCAATACGAGATATTATCAAAACGCTTCGTCGGTCTGTAAATCTTGAGTATGGTTTGACTTTGATATACCAGCAAAAATGTTCTCCAATTCAGTTCATAAATTTTTGCAACAATCTTTCAGAATTCCGCTCGATAGTGTTAGCCCATAAAGAAGAACTGTCAAATCAGTTTAATTCTAAATTACTTGTAAACATATTCAGAAGAATTCCTTTGTTACTTTGTGAAAAACTAGATTCGTTCATAAACAAAGTAAATAAAAACGAAGCCATGAGCAATGACAAGAAATATGTTTTTAAAGACAATTTACCTTATCCATTGGTACAAGAATGTGTAGAAACCATTAAAAGTTTGGAAAATTCTCTCAATGATTATTTGTCTAGTGTTAGATGTATATTAGGGGATTGGAAACAAGACTATAAAACCATATCAGGTTTAGAGTATTTGATTGAGGTAAAAAATACAAAACTAAGCATTGTTCCTAAAGACTGGGTTATAGTCTCTGCATCAAAAACATTTACCAGATATAGGGCACCATTTGTTGACAAGAATTATCGCGTTCTTCTTCAAACACGCGAAAAACTTTCAACTGCTTCTGAAAAAGCTTGGTTAAGCTTTCTACTCGATTTCCGTGATATTTACGATGACTGTCGGAAGTCAGTTTATCTGTTGTCTAAAATTGATTGTTTAATTTCTTTAGCAATTGTCGCTAACAATTCTGGTTACGTGAGACCTTCATTTTGTGAAAACAAACTAGACATTGAAAGTGGTAGACATGCTGTGATTGAAACATTTTGTGCAAATCAATATGTGTCAAATGATACGCAAATGCAGAGTGACGAAAAAACAATGGTTATCTTTGGACCAAACATGGGTGGGAAAAGCTGCTACGTAAAACAGGTTGCTGTATGTTGTATACTGGCTCAAATTGGATCTTTTGTCCCTGCTTCGCATGCGTGTATGCCTCTTTTAGATGGTGTTTTCTGCCGAATGGGTGCAAGTGATAATATAGTAAAGGGAAAGAGTACGTTTATGGTTGAATTAGAAGAAACTAGCTATATAATGAAAAACGCTACATCGAAATCTTTGGTTATCATGGATGAATTAGGAAGGGGTATGCTTACCACGCTGAATTTTTCAGAATTAAATGTTCTAAAAATATTTAAAGTTTTTGGAAACCCATGATAATAATCCTAAGATCCTATGAGATTTTTATCAAATTTTTTTTCTTACTGGTAGTTTCTTTTTAATTTAAGGAAAAAAAGTTTTTCAAATTTCGCATGAAATGGAAATAGCGAAAACTTAAGAATTTTTAAAATATTTTTTAGCATGTTGAGTAACTTTATCATAAATTATTTTGACGAGCCCTTATTGTGATAAAATGCAGCATTTGGCATTCACGGCGAACTGCTGAAACTTGTTGTTTCTTAGCAACAGGCCATCCATTTTAACGAAAAATATTGTATGTTTATGTGTGTGCGTGTGAGTATGTAGATATGTATGTGTTTAGTAATAGGGATGCATTGATAAGGGCTTTAATATCGCATTATCAAATATATATCAAAATCAGATTTTATCACTATTTTGCACTGAATCAAAAGTTTTAAAATAGGCTTAACTGTTAACCATTGTTTTAATGTTTTGTAAATAACCATGTTACTCCTAATTGTTCTTTCCTTTTATCAGGAACAAGCACACACGACGGTATGGCTATTGCTTACGCGACCTTGCGTTTCTTTGTTGAGAATATCAGATGTTTTATACTGTTTGTGACCCACTACCCTATTCTTGCCCTACTCAAAAAAACCTATCCTGGTTTCATAGATAATTATCACATGTCATTCATGATGGAGGACAGCAATATGAAAGGAAGTATTATATTCTTATATAAGTTAATGAAAGGTGATGCGAAAAGAAGTTACGGCTTAAATATCGCGAAACTTGCAGGTGTTAATCGCTCGATTTTAGAGAAAGCAAGGTTTAAATCAAAAGAAATGGAGAGTTCAATTAACAATAGAAGGTATTTTCTATTAAATTTGTTTTATTCAATGTTTTTTTTATGAATTTTGATTGTGACAAATATTCAGAGACCTAGAAGATCAACAAGAAATTTTTTGAAAAATGATTGAGTTTATAGTTATATCTAATAGTATGTCATTTTGAAAATTTTGACGGGCTAAACGGATCAAGTTCAGTCTAAAGATGACAATTTTTGATATTTCATCGCCAATATTTTTCAGAAAAATATGTTTCATCTGTTAAATGCCAAGGTTTTCAGTTGGTTGTTTGTTATATTACCGGGGTCCACTAGTCACTAAAGCCTGTTCTATTGTGTTGATATAATAATTTTTAAATGCTATTTCATTTATTGCGGAAGAATAGAAACTCACTCATAAATTTAAAAAACAATGATCTTTTTTTGGAGTATGTGCAGTTTGATAGGATAATTTGGACCGTACATGCTTTTCAAAGAGGTCCTCAAATATAAAATTTGCTAAATCAAGATAAATGCTGGAATTATTATTAGGTAATTATATCTCGTGTATTAAATTTCGTAAAACACGGAAGGTGCTCTAGATAATTCGTTGGAGACTACATAAAAATTTATATATTTTATCTAGATTCTTAGCATCTTTCTTCAAATCATCAGAATCGGGCTATAATTCTAGACAAAATGTTCATGCTTTGAAGAAAATGATCCAAGGATAACGACAGGTTTTATATAGTATATTTAAGAAAAGTTATTTAACAGATGTTTTTTGTTTTTTTTTTTTTTTTATAAACTCAAAAGTTATATATATAAAGTTTTATCGCTTTGTACATTGTACTCGAGACTGCGCAAATATTATTTTTTTCTAATAAAGTTTTTTTTTGTTTTTATTTTGTAAAGCTATGATCATGTTTTTAGCAGTCTTTCGCTTACATTTCGTTGATGATAAGTTTTAGTTGACATGTAAATCACTTAAAGTCGAGTGTTGAGAAATAGTTGTATCTGTGGAGTACTTCCTTTCAATAGTGAGCCGCCCACTTCTTGGCTCTTTAGGAACAGACAATCGATGCATATGTTCATTAACGTCTTCACTGTATTGTGACACTAGTATCAAACTGGAACGGTTCGGTGGTGAGCAACATGGAGTGTGGAAGGGTTGACTTAAGGCTTCCCTTAGAGAACTATTCTAAAAGTATGAAAAAAAATTAATAATTTTTGCATAGTTCACGGATTTTATTCTTATCTCTCAGATACGAAGTGCCACAATTGCTTTTGAAAAACATAAAGAAAACTAGAGTGTCGTCGCTATTTTCCTGACATAAATTGTTATATTTATGTGAAAATCTGACTTTCCACATAAGTTTCTAAAGACATGGTTGATGGAGTGCGGGAAGGTACTGCTGTGAAAAGGCTCTAGACCTAATAGTATTTCCCAAAAGAGCGGATACATCATAAAATTTTCGGAAAAAAATATTTTTAAATACAAAGCCTGTTAGAAAATAGAACATAACAAGCGCAAAAAAGTTTTGGAACAAATTTGAAATTTCTTAGCACACCTAAACTTAAAGTGACTATATGGGTCAAAAAGATGATTTTTTAAAAATTTTGATTTTTCTTTTTTGTCTAAAATGAAAGTATTTTAGCGTATTAATCTCAACGATAACGCCCCTGCTCTGTTTTCATAAATGGTTTACGTCATTGTTCTTTACCTCTACTTATGTGAGATTTATATTATAGTAATACTTCTTCGTAGTACCACACACTTATGATTAGACTGCAGCGTTAGAAATGGGCTCACAATAGTTGTGCCAACCCAGTACCAATAGTAGTGCTAAATACATACCAAAGTATTACGATAAATAGGCTGTGGTTGACCATACCTACCTACCTTAGCTTAAAACTTCATATATACGGCATCATGCTATTTAGATCTATAGAAAATTTGGGTAAAAAGATTAAAAAAAACATTGGTAAGATTTTATCTAATTCGAACTATGTGAGATATATCAAAAATAAGCATTGCAATTACTTATACGGTAAATTTATAATTTTACGAAAATCAGCCAAAAAAATTATTTTTTGAAGGTGTTTTTTACGTAACATTTCTCCTAAAGGTGCTGAATTATGAGCGCCTAATTACCTAACAATTGTAACGTTCAAAAAATCTCTTTTAATTGCTATCTAGTTCTAATTGAAATTTCATTACGCAATTAAAGTTTTAGAACGAAAGTGATAATCTGCCTGTATGATTTTTAATCGCACTCGTTTTTGCTTTTGTATTCTCAATTGAATTGAATATCTATTGTACTTACTTTTAAACATATATCTTTAAATTCTTCCTCTGTGACTTCTCCATCATCATTTACATCTAGGGTCTAAATATAAAGTGTTCTATATTTACTTGATAATCACCTTATTGATGATTTAGTTGGTAGTTGGTACCTTTATTTTTTGCTATTCATGCATAACAACTCATTTTATCAAAATGATTTTGATAATTTTAGAAAATCGTTTTTTCAAAAGCTATTGTTTCTGCCTATTTAGATATCGTAGAATTCTATTACGAGGTTAAAAATCCCCTAAAACAAACTTAAGTGTCTCAAAATTAACTTTTAAAAATGTGCCTGAAACTTAGTAAGTAAGTAAGTGAGTGAGTAAGTAAGTAAATAAGTGAGTGAATAAGCAAGTAAGTGTGTAAGCGATTTAATTAACTAAGTAAGTAGGTAGGTGAGTAAGTAGATAGGTAAGTAGGCAAATAATTAAGTAAGTAAAATTCATTGTATTTGCAAATTTTTTTATAGCTTGATTTTATCATTAAAATATAGAAGATTGTTTGACTATGAATTTTTTTTATGACTTGTCAAAATTGAGTAAAACTGAATTTTCCTGTTCTAGTGAAAATAACGATCAACGAAACGGAAAATCTTATATGAATAATTTTTTAAAGGAACAAATACTACTTGAAAACGTTTAGGTAACCCAGTAAGTTGGTTTAAAATACAATATAATCGTTCTGGGGCATTTCGAAACGGCTTGATTCAACCCGGTGTTTAATAGAAGTATTTAAAAGATACCTTGTCTTAAATAAACGAAGCACTGGCACGTGTGCGACCCATTGTTTAATAAAAAACCAATGAGTTTAATAAAAATAGCGCCAGGAAATGACGTATCTCCGGAGTTCGGTTACGATTCAGAATGTAATAATTTTCTAATAGAAATACTAACTTTGAACAGTTCTTCTACATGACGTTTGTTCGCTTCAGGACATTTTCGTACTTTTTGCAAGCCGTAGATCCCAGAGACAACTGCTTCTAGTTCCTATAAAGTTATAAATACCTTTGTGCTAACTAAAAATTTATTTTAAAATTTGTATTCAAAATGTAACTGGTACTGAAATAACGTCACATGTAATAAAACGTTGTGATTGGTAATAAGATAATGTGATGGTAATGTGATAACTTTAGAGTTTACTAAATAAGGTTACTGGTAGTAAAATTACGTGACCGATAAATAATGTGGTAGACAATAAATAACATTACATGTAAAATAACGCGCAGAGTTATATAAATAATGTGGCTTGTACGAAGATAACGTACTTTTTTTAGCGTGCTTAATTGTAGAAACCTCTTCTAATTTTTTCTGCTTAAAGGATTGGATAGCAGCAAGCTTATTGGCTCTCTCATTGATTTCCTTATCGACTTACTTGATCAGCTCCTTTTTCATCTTTTTTTTTTTTTTTTTTTTTTTTTTTTTTTTTTTTTATTTTTGGTATTTTTATTTTTTTTTTTTTTTTAATAATTTTTATGTTAAATTTCGGTTTTGTTGTTCGCTTAATCATTGACTTTTATTAGCTTGCTTTTATGGGTATGCGTGTTTAGTAACTTCAAGGATGGCGACTTTCCCTGCTTGCCGAAATGGCTTGATGCATAGTTCTTTAGCTCTACTTATATGAGACTTCAATGTTAGTGATAGCTTTTTGTAGGACCAGCCACTTTAGACTGCCTAATCACTTTCAAAACAAAAAATTTCGGTAAATGGATACCATGATCTGGGGCTTACCCCTAGTGACTGGGGTTAGTTATGATTATAACCCGTGGCCCAGCCGGAAATAGAGCCATTGACTTTTCACTGGTTTTACCAGATAAAATAGGATACCTATTTACCTTCTTGTTGGCTTGCTTAATAATAATTCAATTTTCAAAAAATTTGTGATGAATCGGTATTACTAAAGTATTCTTCAAAGATAATAAAATAAAGAAAATTTTTTAACCTAAATTTAAAAAGTGCCAACCATCGTTAAGTCACCTGATAGAATTATTGAAATGGAGCATTTATACTAACAGCTTTATGTGAGTGTAATTTTGAGTAGATGGTAAAGCGTTTTTTTTTTTTTTTTTAATTGGATGAATCAAAAAACATAAATCTTGCCCAATTATTTTTGTTGACAGTACCCTCTTATTACATCTTGATGTCCCTTGGTCTTAGCCATACATGAAGATAATCTAAAATGTATAAGAAAAATTTTTTTCGAGGATTATTCGAGCACGCAGCGGGTCAGATTTTACAAGGTTGTTTCCCCCTCGAAAATGATGAAATTTTATAAAAACAACTTTTTTGGATAGTTTCACCAATACCAAATCGGGTCTGGCAAAAAATTGTCCATAAATATATATTTATTTTAGGCTGTTCAGACATCACTGTATGAACGCTATTCCAGTTTATAATTCCTTGGTTACGCTCTTAGCAACGTTTTTAGGGTCCTTACAGCTCTAATTTACCCTAGTTTTTCAGAAATAAATGTTCTGTAAACTGGTAACTAAGTTGTCTATTCTAGCTAAGCGTAAAAAAACTGACTAGATAAGGCAACGATACATATTTTAGTAAAAAAGGACGAAAGATTAGCGTTTCAGCTAAAATTTAAAAACGTGAAAAGTAAGTCGAGTGAAAAAATCCACTAAAATAGGCAGAAAACGAGAAGGGATGTGTGTAAAAAAAAAAATTAAATAGCGTTGTAAATAATACTTATCAATAACTTATTTGATGTACATACTTTTACTTCACTTTTGAGTATGCATAAGCCAATGACGTCGCATAATTGTGATAAGATTGTCACAAGAATATTAGCCGTTATTAAAAGCACCACAGAAGAAATTATGCTAGACTCGTGTAATGAGTTACGCGAGTTGAAAAAAATTGATAGCAGTGAAGTTCTTGACACTGATTGTTCGTGCGATGAAACGGCGCGGATATGCCTTCTTAAATGGTGTTGTAGCTGCGATATCGATTAATACAGGAAAAATTGCTGACATGCAGTTACGAGTCGAACATGCAAAGCTTGCACTTTAAAAAAAAACCAAGAAAAAATGGATCCTAGTGTTTTTGATCTGTGGATAGCTGACCATGTATGTAAAATTAACTATAGTGGTTCAGCAGGTAACATGGAAACGGTGGACACTAAACGCATATGGGAGCGTTCAATCGAAAAAAATAACTTACGATATACTCAATTATATAGTGATGGAGACAGCAGAAGTCATAAAACTGTTTATCCAGGTATAAAAGTCGATTACGTAATTTAAAAAAGAAAAGTAAAGACATTAGGGTAATGGAAATTTAACAAACAATACAATTAATCGTCTACAAAATTTTTATGGAATTTCCATCCGACAAAATAAAAACAGTTTTAAAAATATGCTAGCTGTAACAAGAGCATCGCTATTTCATGTTGTTCTTCTTTTGCAGAAAATAAAGACTGCTCAAAATGTAGTGACAGTTATTGCAAGTATAACTGTGATCGGGCCAATAATACGAATACTTATGAACCCGGTTCAGGTCTCCCGTTACCAGTTGCAGTGAAGTTAAAACCCGTATTTGAAAAACGAATTAATGAACAAAATTTTATACAAATGTTTACATGGTCTTACTCAAAACCAGAATGAAAGTTATAACCAAACGATTTGGGACCGCATACCAAAATCAAAGCTGCCATGTTTAATATTGGTCGTAAAGCATCAATATTATTTTATGGGCATGGTACCAGGAAATTACACCTTGGTTGGATGTAGGTGCTTAAATGAACGTTTAATTCGTTCCAAATATAATAATTTAAAAACGAGCAAACAAAAAAAGCCGAAAATTTATCCGGGGAAGAAAAAAACAAAAAGAGGAGGTTTGTTATGAAGCTGGTGGTTTTTAACTGTTACAGACATATATGTTTTAAGACATTTTCTAACACTTAATATCGTTTGAAGACTGGTTGTGATTTATATTATAGACATAAACTTATAGTTTTTTTTTTTTTTTTATGCGGTTTTCTCAAAATGCATTATTTTTTCACACCGGCAATTTAATTTCCAGAATGGTTTGGTAAAAATGGATGAAATTGTTAGAGAACATTCATAGTATCAACAGCTACGGGATGAACAAAACAATTTTTTCATTTCTCAATTTCATTCAAATTTCTAATGAAAAAAGTAGCATTTTTGATGCTGCATCTTTGATGGGATAGTTAACGATTTTTTAAATAAATCTAAAGAAAGTGTTTCGCTGATCTCTTAGAGCAACTATTTAGGTTTTAACATGCAAAAAATAAACCTTTATTTATAAGTCTATCTCAATATTTTTTGGCCAATGTAGGGGTAGTATTAGACTTTACTCCTTAGCAACTAGTTGTCATGGTAACTATATACCATTTTAATGTTTTTTTTGGTAACGTTTTTTTTTTTTATTATTCTGTGTCACTTGATCAATTGTGAAAAATAAAATTTGCCAAAACAATCTCAAACTAAAGCAAATGATTCTTTCCTTGAATTATCTAGACGTTTCTAGAATTTCTAGAACGTCATCTAGAGAAGTTTCGTTAAACTAAGAACAATTTCCTGAGGGCTTTTTTGATTTTGACTGCTGTGTGTCTCTGCTTGTGAACTACCCGACAATGACGCAATTTTTACAATTGTTAGAGATAAAGTTTAGATAGGTATTGTGGGTGAAGCAATAGAACATAAGACAATAATGCCAGCGTGGAAACGAGAAAATTAACTTGCTGCTTGATTTTTATCTTTAAAGTTATATAATGCTTTTGCGTTTCGTATGAAAATAGGGAGGATACGAGTAGAAAACAGCGACGGGTCAAAAAATAACTGGGACTTCAAATCTACGTGACTTTATTGAAATCAAGTTAGTGGTATTCCTTCACAATTCAATCAAAATTTCTCTATTTATTCAGTTTTCCTTCTATAGATTTAGGTTTTATAACATTTTTTTTTTAAATTTTTTTTGTTTGCTGTTTCATTAGAAAATTATGTCACGTAAGTGACACTTAGTAAAGGTTTTTTTTCTCGAATCTTACTTTTATTGCCTTTCGGAACTTTTTGTATCTGCACGCCAGTATTTCAAAAGAATTTTTAATAAATCCTCTTGTTAATTTCGGATCTATCGAGTTAATTTTTTCATAGATGTGGTGGTATCACCATATCATGAAAGTGCAAATAATTATTTTGCATTAATGTCTTTAGCTGTACAGTAGAAAGTGTAGTGTAAGCAATAAAAGAGGAGCTTTATTGTTGAAAAACAAATCGAAATTGAGCTTCGAGATCACGTGAATTTAGAGTGCGACTCTGGCCAAAGCTCTAGCGAAATGACATTAATAGAATTACAAGAGCAATAGCTACTCTGGCAGCAGCAATGATGACATTGGTATGAGAACAATAGAAGCTCCAGTGCAAAACATAACATTTTTATGTTCTCATCAGAGAAGGCTGGACAAACTTTATCAATTAAAAACAAAACTCAAAAAAAAACTTTTTTTTGAATTTTAGTTGTACACCGTTATAGCATCTTATAACCGTTTGCGCCGGCCATTAGAATGTACAGCTAAAATTAAAAAAAAAGAAAAATTTTTTTAAAGTTTTGTTTTTAATTGATAAAGTTTGTCTAGCCCTCTGAAAGCAAAATAAAATGACGAATAAAAAAGATGCCATGGTCTGTTCAATCGTTGTAAAATTGTAAAAAAGGTCCATTGGTGACAGTGTCCATCCTTTCTCATCATTTCTTTGAATTTGAGGTATCTTATATTCTTAACTCCTTCACAATATTAAAAAAAGCGCCTTTATTTGGCCTTCGTTTTATCCATTGGTGAGTTTTAACCCTTTGTTTTATTTTATCGTCATCTTCATCAACTAATAAATATAAAATAAATGCTGCCGCAACTTTTCTTTCTGCCATTTTAAAAAATTTGATTTACACTTTGTCAAATGTGTTTTTACACTTTCGAATTTACAATTTGTCATAAAAAAAGATAATGCGCAAACCGTTATAACATGCCATATAACATGTTATGTAACAAACATGTTATAACGGTTTGCGCCGGCCCTAACCAGACAAGCTCGAGAAAACTCAAGCAGCAATAAATGAATATTTGAAATTATATAAAAATAACTTATTTTACATCTCACGTGATTCCTAAAATTTTCGAAACATATTTTTGGTTCTTCTTTGATAACATATTTGATGTAATAAAGATTTTCTTCGTTTTTGTGATTTAATAAAATGATGCTATTCTTTGTCGTAATTGTACTTCATACTTTTGAATTTTTTATTTTTCCTTTAGAAACTTTAACTGCCGTAAAAATAAATACGGGAAAGTTTTTTCGTTTTATAATAAATAGCATGGTAGTTTTACGCGCGTAGTTCACTATTTAGAACACTCTGTAAAATTTAAAAAAATAATGAATAATAATGCTATGTATGCAGGGTCTTAGGAAGCCAAGACTTATCTATTAAAATAATAGCAAGATGTAGAGATTAGACAATGGCACATACTTCAAGAGTTATTTTTATGCTCATGACGGTAACCATACTTCTACTGCCATTAGTAGCATAATCGCTCATTTAGTAGCGTTGTTAATCACCTTTTTTGGGCGCTTCATTCCTTGTCTTTTTTGGGCGCTTCATTCCTTGTCTTTTTTGGGCGCTTCATTCCTTGTCTTTATGCTCGGTTTGTAACAACTTAATTTCGCTGGTTTTTATTTTTATCTCATCATCTCGACTAAGATATTGTGCAATCCCATTGCTTATTTTATAACATTTTAAAATCTAAATTATCTTAATTTGTGTTTTATGACAACAAATATTCCGAATCTTTTAAGTTCTTTTTTTTTACATACATTACAAAAGAGGTACAAGTCTAAAGTGAGTCTTCCTCTTGCAATAAAAACTTTTTTTACGCCAATATTACATGAGCTTTCATCGGACGATTTAGTAGATAGATGCTTACACGGACAAACCCAGAACAACAACGAGGCGATATTAGCTCTTGTTTGGAAAAAATCTCCAAAGGATATTTTTGTCAGTAAACAGACCATTGAGATTTT
>JAUZNK010071098.1:0-14026 GCA_035046665.1 Euphysa ruthae
ATGATATATACATATATATATAAATTTATAATCGTAAATTCAATTTTAACTGCTTGTGCTTTTAAGGAGATCATCGTATTTTATTTTATTTAAGCTTGAAGAATTATTATCTGCATGGTCAAATACCCGATTATCATTATTATATGAAGTTATGAATGCAGCAGAGCAGGTGTGTAATTATTTTACTACATTTATTAATTGCTTCTTGGATGATTGTATTTTTTGTACTGTTAATCACTCTTCTGAAAAGTAATCGTGCAATCGACAGAATCTATGCTACCACCGTTCGTTTAAAACATTGAGAAATTTGCATTGGTTGTCTTTAGCTTAAACCTCAATAAGAAAATCTTCAATGACACCAAGAAGATCATTGCTAAATAGCATAGTTTTGAGCCCATATCAAATCATTTTGAGTTCTTTTCATTTAAGGGTTAGGATTTTGATGTCTTGCCATCCAGAACAACCTTTGTTTTCTTTTTTGTTTGTTAGGAAAGATCTAATAATGGAGGTTTTAACAGATATTTCATTGAATTGAAGCTTATACAGGCAAAAAAAAAACTGTTTTTATATCAAGAGCTCTTGTTCTAGTTTCAAAGGAGTAGTGTAATTTGATGCTGTAATCAGTAAATGTGATGGGAATATCTGCTGCTAAGCACGAGAAACAATATATTGTGGTAGAAGTGATAGATTTTTGGACAAACTGTTTTTAACAAAATGCGTTCATCATTTTTTTTTTTTTTTTTTTATTTTGTATGAAGTTAGAGGGTTATTTTTTACCCTCTATGCACACCTGACAAAAATTCTTGTTCCTTCCATCCCATGTCCTAAAACATACTGAATGTGGTCGAAAAATGACATTTTTTCAAGAAATAATTCTTCAATGCTGCTAAAATTTTATTTGGTGTTATTTTGCATTTTGGTCATGTTAAAACTATTAGCAAGTCCAGTCTCAAGGTCTCAAAACTATTAGCAAGTCCAGTCTCAAGGACTCAAAACATTTTTGGCCGAAAAGCTGGTTTTATAAGTTTTTATTGAAATCCATTCGTAATTTTTTACATTTTGCTTATAAATTATGATAATTTTTACAATTTCAGAAAATATTATAGCGGTCCTTATTTATAGCCAACATCTCTCTTATCAAATACAGACCAGATTTATATGTTGATAATTAATTACTTACTGTCAGAATACTTCAATATAAACTACATGTTTTGGTGAGGAATTTACTAAAACACTAGTTCTGGTGAGAAGTTTTTGGTTTATTTATTACATACTTTTTCATAATTTTTCACCTGCACAATGATGTGAATATGATCAAGACCATTGGCTTTGGATGATTTAAGCAGCTCAATGAGTTTAAATACTTTGTTTTTAAGTTAGGAATATTTATCTCATCACGTGAAAGGAAAAATGAGTGATGATTTACCTGAGTCATCTAGATTTGAGTTTGATAAAAATGGCTGTGACTTTTTTTTTTTGTCATTTTATATTTTCAACAGCTACTTGAGTTTCCATCATTAAAGTGCGATGGGTCCAACTTTTTATGAGGATGCTTGCTCAGCTGTCTTTAGAATGTAGCTATGGTATGAGATCGGACCTTAAAGCCTCAGTTGGTTATAAGTGGAAACAGTGGTTTCTATGGGCAATCGATACTGCACAATCAGGTGTAGGAAAAACTAGATATTTACTGGATCTAAATGTTGTGATTTGTCCAAATTAGGGTGATAGAATTCTTCTATCTGTTTTGTCCTCAAAGGCTCATTAAGTGTACGAATGGCGCACCAAAATTAACATTTTAATTTTGCACAAAAGTTATTTTTTTTTTATTTTTTTTTTTTTTTACTTAAATTAAGTTATTTCTTTGCATACAGTCCCAGCCCAATACATAAAATAGACTGTAATTACCTAAATAAATTAGTGAAATTTGCATTGTAGTATTTGTTTTTGTTTTTGCGTTTAAATTGCCATTTTCAAACTTTTTAAAGAGATAAAACTCCTAAAACGCTAATATGTTAATTATTAAAATCATTTTGAGGAAGATACAAGCTCGAACTTCTATGCATCACTAAAGAAAAAATTTTAGTTGACCTATGAACATGTTCTCTTTTCTTGCAGTATCATTTAGTATATCATTGAGTATCATTTGGAAGCTCTGCACAAGGTGGAGAAGCCTTTTAATGTAGTCTATTCTCAGTTATCATGTTTTTAGTTTCAATGGAGTTTTGGTGCAGGCTCGAAGTTGTTCAGTACATCGTTTGTTATGGATATCTTAAAGAATGAGAAAGTTAAAACGGTAGGTGAATCTTGAAATTCTTCACATCACAAATAAAATGATAAATTCATTAAAAACTAATGGAAATAAGGATACAATTAATCCTCGTTAAAATATTCCTCCTTTATATTAATTTATCTTGAAAGTTATCATTCTCTAATTTAGACCACCATTTTAATCAAAATTATAGATCCAAAATCCAAATATTTATTTATGAGACAACCATTGTAGAGTAATTAAAAAACTACTCAAGGTATAAATTGCTCATTTCATAAATATCTTCCTGGTCAATTTTTCGAAATTGAGTTATGATTTTTTTAATTTCGGCTCTTTCGTGGCTGATTATCAGAAAATCAGCTTGCAACAGAAAAAAATTTGTCATGGAATTTTTTAACCTCGATTTTTTCATTTATAAAGTGTAATAATCTTGAATTTCACCTATGAAAGTGTATTAAAATACTAAATCTCTAAACGAACTTAATCCCAGTTTTATATGAAAGAACTTTCTCTATAAAACCTATTTCCTATAAAATCATCGTTATCATTTTTCTTAACTTTTTCTCCCAGTGATTGAGTAATTAGAGCCACTATTGCGAGGAATTATCTTTGCAGAAAAGCTTAAGAGGTTTTATAGTTGAAAGCAAAATTTCTTTTCGGTATAAAAGTTGCAATTAATCTTTCACCACATGGATGTATTTCTTTTGAAGACATTTAGAAATTTGTGATGGTGATTATTCTGAATTCAAATTGTAGTTCTTCTATCTGTTCAATATTTTGCACTGTTCACCTTCACAGATTTAATATTTTTAGTGATGTCAGTTTGATGGCAGTTTTTCCTAATAAATTCTTTGAATTGTTTTTATTTGATATTTACAAATAATGATATTGTGCATTTAAATGTGGTTAAACCCTCTAAACATAAGAGTAATAGTAAAAAAAAACCACACTTATAATTAGGTTATTTTACATAACGCGCTTTACTTAGTCATTTTAAGTTTTTGCTGACTAAGGATTAATTATATATTTAATTTCATGCTTAGATTCTACTTTATTTTACTTGATATGCATATAGGTGTATAGTATTACTTCTGGATTTGATTGATTGAAAATTACCTAAGGACTTTGTTTCCAGCCCCAAAATTACCTAAGAACTTCGTTTCCAGCCCCGAAAACAAAATATATTTTTTTTTTTATGATTTTGTCCTAAAAATTTATTAGATAGAGTAACCCTAGAGAGCATATTTTTATCTAAATGGATAATAGTCAAATAACCTGAGATTCCATCGAAAGAATTTTTACTTTTATAAATCTGTTTTGACTGGATTTTTTTCCATTACAAGAGAAGGAATTGCAACAAAATAAAACAATAATGGTTAAGATTTAAATCAAAAATTTTTTTTCTTCTTTTTTTTTCTCCTTTTATTATTATTAGCTACAATGAAAGTCAAAATATCATGGCACTTATATGCCATTAGGACACCCCTTGGTATACTCAACTTTAGGTTTATCTTTTGGTTAATAGACTTATAGACTTAGAAAAAAAAGAAAACATCTGCTAGATCTAAGGGATGAAAGTGACAAGTTCATACTCATTTGGGTTTGTTGTCATTTTTGTAATTTTGGTCAAGAAAATCACTTTTACAACATGCGTCAAATGTGAATTTGTGCTAAAATTTGATAAAAGGTGGTAAAGTTTTTGAAATATTATAATATATTTTCTCTTTCTTTTTTTTCTTTTTGCTTTTGCCTTTATCCAACATAAATTTAAAAATTTTTTTTGTTTAAATATCTTGTTACTTTTTAGAAAGTTTTGATGGGAGAAATTATTGGTAAAATGAGAAATTTATTTGACAACGCTGCTGAAATACCCCCTAAAGATCATTTGGACCTATATTATTGGAGTTTTGTTTTAAACTGCATTTGTGTGAACATAGAAGAGGTAAAGAATTGTCTGACCAATGACTTCCATGGTGAAATAAAGTAAGATTTTGTATTTTTGTACTGGTATTATCTTCAGATATATTAAGACATGGTTTTCATAAGTTTTTCTGGATTGTTTAACCCTTTTCTATATGCAATATTAATTTTTAAGTTCTATCATGCCTCCATTGAGCTTTTATTTTTTTTTTTTTTTTTTTTTCTTTTTTTTTTTTTTTGTTAATATTCTCTTTGCTTATGCTCTCCTATTTTAGGTTTTCTAAAAATATTAAAATTTCCTTATACCCAAATAGCTCAGTTGGTCCCAACCGCAAGGTCTTGGATTCAAATCTGGGTATCATCCAGTCATCATATGGTTAGCATTTTGGTGCAATATGTTTGGAGTTTTAACTCCTCTTTAGCTTCTTGCCGAGAAATGGCTGCTGGCATTACAGGAAGCAATGTATTGAAATATATATATATATTTGCATTGTTTTATTTTAATTTCTCTTTAACCATAATTTTTTTTCTAAAGTTATGCCTGATCATTGTAACCTTGAGGGTAAGTTGGTACTGGATCCAAATTTATTCAAATATTGTCATTTTATTTTGTGTCGTGTTGTAGTAGCATAGGAAATATAGTTTGATTTATATGCCCACCTATTGAAAGTTCTGGCTACTTAGAAAAAAACAGGCATAGGAAAAGGCAAATTTTTAACAAAATTTGGTTTCTTTTCACCCACATGACTGCTTGCTGAAAACTTGTTTTTCCGTAATGGTCAAGATATGGTAATTTTAACACCAAAACTTGACGGTTTTAATTTTTTCTCATAATCTATTTATTAATTTTTTTATTGTAATTTTTTTGAAATTGAAAGACCATATAAGAGCAGCTTTTGTGCCAACCTATCAAAAAAACTTTATTTTATGGAACTGAGCCCAAATATGTACATTTTCTTTTGAAAATAACTTTTAGGTGGTTTTACATTCAGAGGTGCTTTGTATAATTAGAGGAATAAATTTTTTATCAGCAGGGTAATATTTATTAAGACTCCATTTTCATTAGAAAAAATGTTATAACAAGAATATCTTTGTAAGAATATTTTCATGAAAATAGAATCTTACACGTAAGATATAAAACATTCAAAAGGACAGCACAGAATACTAAAATACTAAAATGATAATTTTAGTTTGTTGGCAATTTCATCAAACAATTTTGTAGTTTTTTTATAATTCATTAATTACCTTTTGTGTTCATTCGTGTTTTTATATAGACCTTTCATCAGTGAAAAATTACACTTTTAAAATTATACCCACTCATTACTTTGTTTTGAAATTTTGCATCAAGTAAGGACCATAGAGAGCATCTTTTGCCCCATATAGCCACTTGGTGAAAGTTCTCATTCCTCGGTATTCGAAATTTGCCATATTTGGTCGTAAAATGACTATTTTGAAATTTTCTCGATACCCGCTCATTACTTTTTTAATACCCGCTCGTCACTTTTTTTTTCAATTTAGCACAAGGTTAAAGAATCACAGAAGGCAACTGTTACCCCATACGTCCACTTTTGAAAAAATGACATTCTTCTTTTTTTTAATTACGTGCCAGACCATAAAAAATACCATAAAAGTCATCGCTTGCTGAAAATACTTTTTTGGGGTTTGGGTCCGAAATTACTAAACTTAGATTTTTCTCAAATGGTAATTTTAGTATTGCCATGTACCATAAAAAATTTTCAGGTAAGCATGTCTAAAATGTTGCATGTAATTTTTGTGTAGTTTAGAGGGCTATGATTTTATTAGATAGTTATGATTTTGATTATATTTTTTATTACTGTGCCCAGGTATGCCCATTTCAAGCGTAAGACGACATTTTCATCATTTTCTTGCAAGAAGTTATGTTGAATCCTGTTGGAGATTTATTTGATATTAAAAGATTATAGTTCCTATCGCTGTGCGTTCGTTATTTTAAAAAGTTACTAAGCCTGCCGGCTAGGCCGAATAGGGGCAACCTAAAAAATTTTTTATCGTGTTTAAATTGAAACTGTTTCGCTGATCATCGGATATTCTTATCATGTCAACATGATTTTTTAGCTTTAAGTACTGTATTTTATATATGAGAACTTATTCCATGCCAACTTCCACTATAAAGATTGAAATGTTCGAACCCTTCGTGTAACCAAAGAAAAAAATATCAAACCTAGCTGAATTAAACTTTTGCCGAACATAAATGTATTTTTCCTTGGAATGAACTTTTGTTGATTTGAATATGCTGAATTCACAAAAATTTTTGGCATCTTGTTGTTTATCCTTTTTTGATTATTTTGAATAAGAAGAGAAGAAATAGTAAATTAATATATTATCAGGTGTTTTAAAAGGGTTTTGTCGTCCATGCTAAAATAAATTGACAGTTTTATGATAAGAATTCTCGTTTCTCAGGCTAAGTCTTAATTTTCAAAAATATTTTGTCATTTAAGGACGATAGTGGGTTACTTTTGACCCATATGGCAATATGAAAATTTTTTTACCCTGGTCAAGTTGAAGCACCCTCGTTGTAGTACCCTGCCCTGATCAAATTTGGGTCTAAGTTGATATTTTGTATATTTTTTTCCGAAAATCACTGGTTTTACTTTTTTTGAAATTTTATCTAACTAAACTTTGCTAAAGAGTCTTCAGATTTGGATAATTTTAAAAGCTAGGCTCGTTGATTTAGCATTTCTTCTAATCATTTTCCAATATCCTATTAAAGATAATTACCATGAAGTCATTACTCCCACAAGTTAAAACATATACTGAAGAACTCATTTTTAAAGCTCCTATAAACTCAATGTCAATTCATCGGTGGCAATTTTCTAAAACAAAGTAATTATGGGAATTTGTTATACTTGATTATTATTTTAAAACATTATTTCGTCAATTTTTGTGAGTACTTGCTTAGGCTCTAAAATTTGGAAAAAAATACCCTATTCAGAACCCTTCGCAAAAAAAACGTTATTCAGAACCCTTTGCAAATAAGACGTTTTTAAGAACCATAAGCAGACCCTAGCATAATGATTAATCATTGCGTTATTAATTTTTGTGTTTTAGATACTTCATCTTCATGTCATCAACAGTTGAGAAGATTTCCACAAATTTGCCGATATCTTGCATCTTGGTTCCTTTATTCAAAAACTTAGTTCGAATGCTAAGAAGTTCCTAATATTGTCTAAATTTTAGTACTTCATATTTTTTTCATAACAAATGCTTTATTGTTCTATAACATTTCTGTAACATTTCACAGTTTCGGTAAAATAATTTTTTCGATAATTTTTTCCGGGGTCTTCTGTGAATTTTTTAGGTGATAGGGATATAAAAGTAGCTGTATTTGAAAAAAAAAAAAAAAAACCGTTTGTTTGGAACCTTTCGAAGAATCTTGGTTTTCGAACCTAGGTTCGACTTAGCGGAAGTATGGTTAGGTTAAGCCTTGAAATATTATTTTTGGGCTTTTTCTCGGAAAAAAAATTGAAACATACTTTCCATCTAAATGCCCAGTATGCTATTTATCGGATAAAAAATTGAAAAATATTCTCCATCTAAACACCCTGTACGCTATTTATCGGACTCCAGATAAATATTGCATCATAAGCAAATAGTTTGCACAATGAAGAGATGAAATTACTTTTTCATCAGTTTTGATAAATTTTTTGTTTCTTGAGGCTTGTACCTTTCCAAACTTTTTATAAATATCAAGTCTTGTCCAATTTTGAAGAAATACACCTTGATAAAAGTTAGCAAATATTTTGATATTATTTTTTAAGGGTATTTTAGTTTGTTGTGTAAAGGATTTTGGTTTTCGTAAATTTTAGAAGTTGCTGGTTTCAGTAAAGTTTAATTCTTGCATCAAACAGTTTAGCTGTTTAGAAATTATTCGTAAAAATATAATTTATTAATCAAAATTAATGTACTCATAATATTTCTCAAACTTCAAAAGTTTTTATCACACCGAATTTAAAAATCTAGATTTACCGTTTATTTTTTTAACAGTTTTTAACCTTTTTAGCCTTTTATTCTCTAGGTGTTTTCTGGACCAGTGTAAAAAATGGTGATATTTTGGCAATCTTATACTTAGATATTCCAACGTTAAAAATCCCCGGCAATGATAGAGTTAAATCACTTCTATTTTGTAAATCAGAGTCTAATTAATTAGTGCTAAGTCGAAATTTGATGCACTAAAAAGATTTTAATATAAATTTTTTATTGATGAGATAATGTATATAATACCTATTTATATATAAATTATTGCAGACTTACATTAATTTATTGGTTTATTGATGTATTCTTTTTTTTTAAAATGTATATTTATGCACATAACTTTAAAATCATGAATAATGTTAATAAATAATATATAATGAATAACATAAATAATCATGTTTTTTGAATCACCTTCGTATAGTATATACATTTTTGCACCACATGTTAGTATATACATTTATATTTGGTCGCAAAAACCTTTACTTATGCTCCCAACTTTTTTCGCTTTTTTTTTTTTTTTTTTTTTTTTTTTTTTTTTTTTTTTTTTTTTTTTTTTACCGGTGTGCTTCATTCACGCGTTGGGCATCTTTCCGTAAACAATAATTGCTAAGTTTCACACCGGTATTCATTTGTAGTTCAGACAACCATTTTTCTAAAAAACGCTGCCCATCATTGAAATGCATTACTGTTAATGAAACGTCTTATTGTAAGAGCGGTTCTCGCAACAAAAATCTGGAACATCTGTTCAAAATTATTTGGTTGAGCGACTCATTTAGATTTTGGGTTTTGCCGTGTAGGCACTTTTCAAGCAGTTTATCATCGCCAAGATTTTTAAATATGAGTTTAACAACATCTCGAAAAGCAGCGGGTATTTTTATATTTTTCTTGTAAGTGGATTTTCCAGTAAGTTTATCTGACTGGAATTTACACCAGGAATCCTTGGTACATAACCAAAATTTATGTCGTTTTTCCACATAGTTACTTTCGGAATAATGGAAGTGAACGGCCGCAACACTTTTTCATTCCATGTAGATTATTGTTGTCTAATTTTCATACCATGGCAATTTTGCAAAGTATTATGACTTTTTCAGTCAATCGTCCTGCTCCAACTATTTTTTTACTGTCTGAAAACACTTCCTTGTGTCTTTTCTTCAGATTTCTTAGTCGGGTACCAACTCACTCCTGTACTTGTCAGATATATTCACTCTATTGTATTTCTACGTCTGTACCCTACGGGTTAACGGCAACAACTGCTATCTCCATCCCCATTAAACGTTGTATACCGAAGATTATTTGTAGCCTCAGAGTGCTGAAACATTTTTAACAAACTACTTGCTTCCATGGTGCCTGCCGATCCATGATTTGTTATTTGGCAATTATAGTCATGCGATACATGGAAATTTTCATACTGTTCCGGATATGAGACTCAATTGAGGTACTGAACATGATTTACTTGTTTTAGTTTCTATCTTAGAGTCTACACATCCGTCTATACATCCGCTCTGTACTGAAACAGGCGCAGCAACATCATTTTTTGAAGCGTAACCGCGCTTTTGTCGCAAGCCTTCGAACCCACACATAACATAACCCACACATAACACATGTGCAGAAGTCTCACCGAAAGAAATTAGTTCTTTCAATGCACTTTTCATGTTATTGTTCACTAAACACTGATAAGCATCCATAATGTTTGTTAAATATCGCTGTAGATACTTTTGACCATTGGGTGGCTTGATATTCATGATGCCGAAAAACTTTTCAATTGCAGTAAGCCCCTTTCTCATTTCCCGAAACACGATAAGAGCACGAGTGTTTATATAAAAAACTTTGTGAGCTGCACATTCTCTTCAAGGGGTCAATTCATCAGCATCACTAACATCTTCCTTTTTTGTTGCAAGAAACCAAAACTCAAGCCAAACGAAATTTTCTATCCCACAACTATTTGGACATCGTAGAAGCTTTATTAAGATATTATTAGATAGTTCATAATAAAACTAAAGTCGGTATTAACAATATTAGGAGTCCGACACAGTTATCAAGTTTTAACCTTTTTGATGAAGCAGAACATTGCAGTGTTTTTGATGGAGAAGACTCACTGTTTTGTAAACCCGTTTCCACGAAAAGCTTTTTTTTCTTTTACCATCATGAACTTTCTGTGATACTTGCTTTCTTCTGGACCCTCCCATACCGGTTTAAAGTCCAATACAATAGTAAATTAGAAAGATTTTTATATTATTAAAGCGTGTGGCTCTGAGCATGTAAGAAATAAATGCAAAGATAAACAAAAAACTGCTATGTGGTTACAATCACCGTTTTCCGTAGATTCTAAAGGTGTGATTTTTAAACTGTTGAATGTGCTGATTTTGGAGAGAGAGAGAGAGTTTATTTTTTGAGGTTACAAATTAACAATAAATAATAAGATACTGCCAATATATCAATTCTCTACAATTAACTCTTTTTAAAGAGGTTTTAAAAAGGTTTTTGTTTTTTTACTTTCCGTAAACTTTAAATGTTATGGTCCAATCCCTTAAAATACGAAGAGTGAATAAGATACGATTTATTTCATATTTGAGTTTTACAATTAATCAAACTGTTATTAAACTTATAACAGAACATCCTTTAATGGACAGTGGTTTAATGAACAGTATAGGAAAGTTTTATACAGTATTTTGGCTTTATCTTCAGTTATAAGGCTTCGAATTCTTCGTAAGGCATTTGTTTTTTTAATTCCCTTGCAACATACATCTTTAATATGATTCGCAAATTTAAGCTTCCTACCAATTTTTATCCCCTGAAGTTTTACTTCTTCTGTGGGCAAAATTATTTCTAATCCTACAAAGTCGTCTTTACACATACCATTTGAAATTAATCAACAGCTTGAAATTAAACTTTACAATACTATACATGGTTAAAATGAAAATTTGCGTACAAAAAACATCGACATTTTCTCAACAAGCAAATCTCTTTCGATAATCCAATCACGAAGACTCGCATCCTCAAATTGTTTTCCAATTACCGTAAGGAAAATGCACCCATTCTCAATAACTCAAACTCTCTAAGATCGATATATGTGGGATTATTCAATACCTCAACAGCTTTCGTATATATTGTCTGGTGAAACACTTCGTCTGTCTCTGTCAGTCCAAGTTTTTCGGCTTTTGCTTTTGACTGTTTCGAAATGTCGAGGACAGTATCCATGTCAGTGGGAGATACATTGATAGCAGGGATGTAACTCACAGAATGTGATTTGTTTTGTGATTCTTTGTCAATTAAGTAAATAAATTCAGTCCAACATGGAATTTGCGGTGACTCATTGCGTCGAATTATCCACCAAAAATCAAACTTTTCATTTCTCGTTTCTTCAAGCTGTAACGTGGGAGAACATTTTTCATAGCTTCGAAAGACCGTTCTTTAACAATCTTTTGCTCATGATTACCATTATCTTGCTCCAACTGAATATTGATACCGTTGGTGACATACTTGGATTTCCCACTTAATGACTCTGAGTTGATATCATTATTGTCCCAAAAAGATGTGGCAAAGGTAGATAGTAAAACGGTAGCAAATTTTCAAAGACTGGTCATTCATGACTTCCTCTACAAGGCCAGTCTCCACAAAGTTGATCTCATCGTATGGTAGCCCATATCCTAATCGATTGAGCCAAGTGATAAGATCTTTCAAGCCGGTCTTCCGTTTTTTACAAAACCCAATTGCCAAATGCTTTGAGCAAGGATGTAGATAACACCTTGACAAAGTGATTTTATTCTGGCATTTTTCCGATCATGAATCCTAATTTTAGAACCGGCCATCAAGAAGAAAAAGAGACTAAACAGTAAAGGCGATATTTCTGTTTGCTTTTCTAAGACGCCACCTTCTGTTGGAGACCACTATTTAAATGTCGGAAATATTGCTTTAATTACAGCACGCAAAATTTTACCAACGTTTTTCACCTGGTCTTCTAAATGTTCCTCTTTCTTCAACTCAGTAATGTCTTTCTTCAACACTTTGATTTCTTTGTACAAAACCAATATAACACCTTTCTAAATGTGATTGCTGAAAAGAACAACGATCCGAACTTTGGGCACCAATGGAAAATCAGTTCACCAAATTTTGACAAGAGAGCATTAACTAGTGTCCTTTTATCAGGAATGGGTTCTTTGTAGGTATTCTGTGTGTGTACAAGCTGACCAATAAGTCAGTTGCAGTACCTCGAACGCCTTAATTATATGTTCGTTGACATAATCCACAATAAGAACTATAGTATCATTTTCCAACACAAGGCCTTAAAAAGAATTGAAAATACAATTAATCTACTGTAGGAATGTAACGGCTCTTAGGGACTCGAAAAAAATTCACGGTATTTATTTTCGCAATTAAAGTCAAGTATTTTTTTAACCGCGAACGTGTTAAAAGAAAAAAAAATTGACGGTTTCAACGATTATATGAATTCTGTCGCACGGCACTAAAAAATGTGTGGTTTTTGTGTGCAAGACACATTGGGTACCTACAGAAATGTTTCTCGTGTTGCTAATTTATGTTGTATCAGCAATGAATTATTTGTTGTTTGGATTCTTTACAACTTTTTAAACTTCTATTGAATTTTGCGCTTTTCTCATTGCTTTCTTGTATTAAACCACCAAACTTTTCAATTTTTTTCGCAATATCCGTTTTTAAAAATAGCAAAGTGAGAAAACCCAAATATTTTTCATTTTAAATGATTAGAATAGGCTGTTATAAGATAAAATAGGATGTGTGATGAATTTCATTTTCACTGTTTACTCAAATCAGGAACTATAAGCTTGGCACAAACTTTGCGCCAACCGGTTTATTCAATTCAAAATTAAACCGTTAGGGTTAGTGTTAAAGTAGTCTAATCCAAATTTACCTTGTGAATTTGACCTTCTAGTATCCTCTTGATAACATTTTCGATGGTAATGTAGTTCCAAAGATATGATGTTTTCTCAGTCAACTCCGGTAACGTTCGTTAATAGCTGAGGATTCTGGTCGTTTTCAGCAGCGCACTTCTTAAGCATCTCCGCTGCTGTATCCGTCATACATTTCGTCAACCTTTCATAGCCACTCACGACTTTTGCCTTGTTGGTTTTCTTGCGGTAGCATGTACAATTCTCCACGTCTGCAACGATTTTTCCTAAACATTAAACAACAATATTAAAATGCACGATTCTGTTAAAATCATCTATCATTGGACAAACCGTCCTCCGAATCCTTTTACAACTTTTATGGATAAAAATCTAAAAACTGAAAATTTTAGCCGGAAAAAATTGTAATTAAACAAATAGTGTAAAATTATTACCTGCTCAATCTCGTTTAAGTGTAGATGATCTTGTTTCTGCGTTAATAAGGCTTTCTTCGATCTTTTCTTTTTCGATTAAAATTGTATTCTTTTCCTTCATCTTTTCTAATGTTTTTGAATGTGTATACTGATCATACAAGTATGATTGAAACACCAAGTCTTTAGTCCAACCTTCCAACGTAGATACGACGGCTTTATAATCTCGGATTTTACTAAATATAGAAAATTAGGAGAAATAACATTTTTCCCGAGAATTAGCCACATTTCATTACATTGACAAATTACATTGACATATTACATTGACAAATTACATTGACAAATTACATTGACAAATTACATTGACAAATTACATTGACAAATTACATTGACAAATTACATTGACGAATTACATTGACAAATTACATTGACAAATTACATTGACAAATTATATTGACAAATTACATTGACAAATTACATTGACAAATTACATTGACAAATTACATTGACAAATTACATTGACAAATTACATTGAC
>JAUZNK010071109.1:0-14026 GCA_035046665.1 Euphysa ruthae
TATTTATATATATATATTTATTTAGAACTTATATAGTATTAATGAAATAATACTTAAATATATAACAAATCTGCTTATTGTGAAATTTGCATCAATTTTTTAAAATTATACAGTTGAAAAATTGCCATATTCTGCAACATGTCGTCCTACCATGCTTTTCTTAGTAGCATTGGCTGTGTGGCTGTAGCATATCGATCATAACATGTCCATCAAAATATGTTCATGCTGGTCATATATTGAGGATTGACACCATTTATACAGATCATGCTTTTAACTAGTATTGTATGTATAGCTTGAACTTTTTTAGTTGCATATTTGGCTTGAATGATATAAATAATAAAAATATACTTTAAATTACAAAATTTACTAAAAAATTCCTAATTGTTATATATATCGTTATATATATATATTCACAAATGATACACTTTTTATATTGTACACACACAACACACTTTTTATATGTTTACACACATAACACACTTTTGTGTATCATTTTCTTTTCTCATCATCCTAAAAATTTGTGGCTGGTACTGTGTGTCAGGCAGCTATTTTTTCTAGTCAGTGTTTCGAAACATGGCAAAAACGAAATGAGGTCTATTTGAGCAAAATCGTACTAGAACGTGAAAGACTTATGTCTGGAATAAATGAGTCATTTTTACAAAGGTAAATACTGCGGCTGTTCTGCTTTTCCCACTATAATATATAATACATATATAATATAATATTTATAATATAATATTATATATATATAATATATAATAAATATATTTTCATGATTAATATTTAATTAATATTTAAATCATGAATTTTTCTTTTGAAATCTAAAACTTATTCAGCACGTGTAGAGAAAAACGTTTGTTTACTCCTTAAATTTTTTTTTTTTTTTATGTATTACTATTACAATAATGTTAGAGCAAGGAGAAATAAATTTATAAAAGCATTCAATTGTAAACAAGATGCATTTATTTTTAACCTGGATCACTCTATATCACTCTTTCCTTAATTTTAATTCTCAGTTTATTTAAAATTTTATTAAAAAGTTAGCTATGGTGTTAAACCATACCATAACTGAATACGTAATTTTGGCACAAAGAAGATGAACTTAAAAAGGAAAAGGAAAAAAATAAACCAGCGATTTGTACTTTCTTTTGGAGGCCACACTGAAAATTAAATTATCTTGACCTTAATATTAAAATTAATTTAAATTACTTTAAAAAAATTTTTTTTTCTACTTTTAGGAGTAGTTCATTCATCAACGAAGCTATAATTAACATTTAACGCTAAATATTGATCGTAATCGTAAACTGCGTTTAAAGTTCGTCTCGAATAATTATTGGTGACCAATTAATTGTTAAACATCTAATGAAAACACTACAATAAAAGATAATGATCAATACGCTAAACAAGAGTTCTTTGTGGGTAATTATAAAAAGCATCTCATAGTGTCCTCTGTGGATGAAGATCTCATTTAAATTTAAAAACATTTTTCTGTTGATAATTTTAAAATTATAATTATTAATGGAAATAGTATGAAATGATATTGTAGGAAATTTTTGATAAAAAAAAAAAGTGATCATAATATTTCTGAAATTATTTACACTTAGTACTATCCCACTTTATTTAAAAAATTGTCTAAAAAAATAAATAAAAAGAGGACACTATAACCTGCATCTATAATATATTTTTATAATGTAATCAAAAATCATATCCATTTAATTGTCCATTCATAGTCAAATTGTAAAACATATAAACAATTAGTATAGTGGTGAAATAAATTTTGATTCTTTTAGTTTTTTTTTAGAAAATGGTAGCCACTGTTTATTTATTTTGTAAAGTCATTTTCGATTATTTTATAAAAATAAGTTTTCAATTAATGACTATTGAAGAAAAAAAATTAAGGTAAAGAAAGGTCTCAATAGGGTTTACTGTGACAAAATTCTAGTTTTATGCCCACATTTTAGGCCCACATTTTTTTGTCGTTTCTAAGGGTAATATTTAAATCATTCTCATGGATTTTTACAGTAAAAATGATTTGTTGATTTTTGGCATTTTATTTTGGACACTGACACTAAATTACCTTCTAAATATAATTTTTTTTAACTGAAAATTACTTCGAACTGAAGAAATTATGTTTAGACTCAATCTTTTGAATACTTCTTTATTCTGCGTAGATAACTATTGCACATCATCAGTTTAAAAGAATTTACTGCACATAGAGAATTTATGGGGTACAGAGTCTATAACTTGATTTTTTGTTTTGTCTCATTGTTAGAATGTATTGTTCATTTCATTTCTGGTAGTTTTTTCTCGTCTGCTGTTTGAAATATTTTTTTGTACCCACTTTCCAGGTCCAAAGGAGATTAAAATCAGAAGTTTGGAAATGTACTGTTTTCTTGTTTAAAAAATTTCCTGTAGCCCAAAAACTATATCTCAAATTTTCCCCCTACTTAGCTAGAGATAATGCGCTAAATATTTTTTTAAGGGCTCATATGACAGACAACTGAAATAACTTTCATGTGAATTCATTTTTTTTTTTTTGACTTCTGGCAAAGTTGGAGTTCTATAAAATCGCCCTTATTTTTCCGCCAATCAGAGTGCAATATGTTTTCTCTGTAACTTATCCATCCATCAATCAGGGTGTAATACGTTTTCTCTGTAACTTGTCCGTTCGTCTGTCAGACTGCAATATTTCTCTGTAACTTATCCGTCTGTCTATCAGGCTGCAACACGTTTTATTTGTAACTGATCTGTCTGCTTAGTTGGCAACTTATTGCTTGGTAATCTGTTTTCATTAACTTGTTAGAATGTCATGATTTTTCTGGAGTTCTTTCCATATAATAAATGTGTTCACCATGCACACATTGACAAACTGAACGAAAACTTTTTCCATCATTTTATTTATAACGTTGTAGTAATAATAGCGAGTTTACCCAAGTCTGCTTTCAATGCTTTTATTGTATGTTTGCAGTTATTCAGGTTTCTTAGCTAGCAAACTATGTCACTTCACATTTTATATTATGTAGCTATTGTTCCTTTTGTAACTTTTGTTTCTTTCGATAGTTATATCCTTTCACTCAAAATAAGCAGTACTGCCATGACCACACCCAGGACCTTTACCTGTTAACAGCATTTGAATGCTTTATTTTAAATGGATTCTTTGATTCTGTATCAGAACTACTTTTTCTTTTGAGATTGTTTTTACTTTAAGATTGATCCCATCCTGGTGGCATAGAAGAATTCTTAGCTGTTGTTTTTTTCTTTTGGAGATAATTATAACCATGTAATTGACAGCAACTGCATATCCTTTTTCAGTCATTTGCTGGGAGCCGCACAACAAGATTTAAATTCTTTCTCTTACTATTATCATAACATGTTTATGGGTCTTTTAAAATAATTTTTAGAATATTTTAGTATAAACCATTTCTCTGTCGAGGAAATGATTTCTAATTAGCTTCAAGTGAGGCTATTTGTTTTAGAGAAACAAATAGCCTCACTTGTAGTTTTATTATGACATGACTTATGTATGACATGACTTATGTATGACATGACTTATGTATGGCATGACTTATGTATGGCATGACTTATGTATGGCATGACTTATGTATGACATCACTTATGTATGACATGACTTATGTATGACATGGCTTATGTATGACATCACTTATGTATTTAGTGAAATGGAATAAGCTCATAAGTTTATTCTTCTTTAAAAAAAAACTGTCTCCTAAGGGTATATTTATTATAATATTTATATAAAATAGAAATATTATACAAATATTATTATATTATATATAAATATTATGATATTACATTTTTTTTGTTCTTATATGATTCTAAGCCTTTGTATACCTTGAAAAGTAACCAATAGAAACAAATTTCAAAATTTTTTGACAATGAAATTTAAATTCTTATTAGATATAATTTTCTTTAAAAATTCTAAATAGCTATGGTATCAGCGAATTTGATTTAACTTGTTTTAAGTCTAAAAGCTGCAATGCATTATTTTCAAAATGTTATGAAAAATGGTCTTACTAATTAAACTGTAACTTTTATATTTTTAATTTTACCTTTTTTCTGACACTATTCTGCAGTGTTTTGGAATTTTTCCATTTCTTAGAAATTTTCCGAAATTTCCATGGAAAAAGAAAATTGACTTGAAATGTTATTTTAAAAATATTATGTTTATCACGTAATGAACCTTTGCATGTTTTGCGAATTTTTGTATTTGTGTGCTGAACAATGTTACAGAATAATTATTTGTAAGAAATATGGACACAAGGTTACAATATTTTATCAGTCAGCATAACAGATCATTAAGTAAAAAATTTTACCTTATAAATATTTTTTCCATAATCTTGAACTGGATGTTTTTAATATGATTTTATTGTTTTTCAGTCAAGAAAAATTCATTGTCAGAAATTAGTTACAGATTTTGTACATTCTGATATTTTATTCTTTGTCTGTTGTCATTTATTAAAAATCCTCTATTTCTTAGATTATCTGACTAAAATAATTACCTATAATACTTGTAATACTAGAAAGTTTTATTTCTGAGATATTTTAGAAACTAAAGCAGTGTTTTTGTATTTAAAAAGTTTTCTGATATATAAACCTCTATTTTTATTATCTTAGCTTTGTAATTATGGATATTTGTTGCTTGTCAGATCTCCGAGTTCCTTGAGTCACCAAATTCAAAAAAATCTCCAAAATTTGCTTTTCTTAAAATGAGACAAAGTTTGCATTTAGACGTACATGCCCACCTCCACACATAACACAACAATGTAGCCATGTGCAAAATAAAATATCACAACGTGCAATATTTTTATATCAACAACTTTTTTTTCAATTTTGCTTTAAGGTAACTCTGATTGAATTTTATTTTGTCGTCATTGATGTTGTGAATGATCCACTCTAGACTAATAACCTCGAGTGTTTGCAATGATTTATTGGATTTTTCTAAGATAAAGTTATTACTTCAAAACAATTTCTATTACATGTGTAAATAGAACAGCGCAATAGATTATGCCAATAATATGACAGTGTATCTTGAAGGAAAATATCTTTATTAATTTTTATGCAATATTGTATATAAGTTAATGTAAAGGAGCCTTTAGCTTTATTTAGTTTTAATCTTGACATTGTAGATAATAGTTTCAAGAAAATAATTTTTTAGTTTTTAGCTATAATTAAAATTAAATATTTTTAACTTTTAAAAATACATTGCTGGATTTGTCATCTTAATTTTTCTGTGTTTTATATGTGTGTTTTTCCCTTTATTATGAAAAACGATTTATAATAGTAGGTGTTTAAAAAAAAAAAACTGCAACTGTGTAAATTCTTTGTCAATCAAATGCATCACGGAAACTTTGTTACAGATAAGACTGATATTATATATAGCATATACATGGTATGACCATTTAATTATTGGACAAGACACAATGTCCAAGTATACCTAAACAAAAATGTATTTTAATCTGCTAAACAAGTTCAAATATGCAACAGTTTTTGTTTGTATCTAATTCAGCAAATAGTACTTTTGATGATTTAGGAAAGCCCTCAAAACAACTTTTCTAGTTTTTAAAAAGTGCATGAAAGTACTGATTGCAATCATAACAGACATGTCAACTGTTTTCAATTAATTTTTTTTGGTGGAGCAGGTAGTTTAAAAACATTATTTTTCTTTCTCTAACTGTAATTTTGTCAAACCTTTTATGGGTTTTTGGGTTTTTTTTATATGGGTTTTTCACCCTCAAAGAGCTTAGCCATAGGTTTTTATTGATAATAAAACTTAGCAAATAAGTTTTATTTACCTATTGAATTTGAAAAATAGTTAAGTCAAGTAAGTCAAATCTCTGTTTTAAATTTCTAAAAAAGTATTATTATTTTTTTTGAAATTGTATTAACACTCACTTAAACTTTATTAACCTTGTTTGCTCTTGCCATTTTTAGCTCTATTTGGATCTATGTTGTTGTTTCTAGTTATGTTCTCTGATCTGAGGAGTTGTTTTTCTTTTTTTTTTTTTTTTTTTTAATTAACCTTCTTTTTTCAGCAATTGCAAAAGCTCAAAACAAAACCCAAAAAAAAAATCTAACCAGGATCCAGGAGGAACTTTCCTAATTCTTTTGGGACATTTATCGATTGGAATATAAATATTATTTCTTCATTTAATTGGAATGTGTTTGTACACTCTATGAAACAGTAAATTTTTTTTTTTGTTTTTAGTGATAATATTTTGCTTTTATTTCCATGGGGTATGGTGCTCCTGGGTAACGACTTTGGTTTTTAGGTGTAACTACTATTATAGATTATTTTTAGGAAGTGTGACTTTAAAATTGTTGGTGGTTTGTGATTATGGTTGGCAACTAAGCAAAGGTAAGAAAATTGCTTAGTTTTTAAATAGATGGGTAGTTAAAGAGTTACGATTTAAGTTGTCCGTTCTTATTTTGTGTCAGAACGCAGAACGCTAACAAATTTTAGATTTTTTAACATTTATTTTTTACCTTTATTGCCACTTGTTAAAGATTCTTGTTTCCGGGTTCCTTGCATTGAAAAAACGTCAAATCTATTCAAAAAATTTATTATACAGAGTTTTATTTTAGTTATTTTGTTAACTCTTAGCTCGCTTGATGTTAGATAATTTAGCAAGTTTAAAAGAAGTTCTTTAAATAAATTTTAAATTTAAATTGAGATAAATCATCTGCTTAACCAGTATATCTAATCTGTATTTTTTTTTTGGTACTGTAAAACAACAGAATTAGCCCCAGGGATAGTTACCCCAGTGAAAATATATCCCCGAAGAAAAAAAAAATTTTTTAACAAAAATCAAAATTTTTTAAAAATGTTATTTATATAAAACATGGTATTCCTTTTCCTGCATGGTTTAACATTTTTGGGGCAGACTTACCACTGGAATTATTAAAACCCATTGAAATAGTGTATAATAGTAAACCCAAAGTTTAGAAAATATTAAATTTTAGATAGTTATAAGATATCTTAGGAATTAGACATGGCTTGGCACTCACACTCATGTTCATCATTGAAAAGCCTAAAATGTTTTGTGCAACTCAAAGAACACTTTTGGTTATAAAGTAGATTTCAAAGTTTTCCCTTTTCAAAATCAATTTTGTAAAGTTTCAAGGCAAATCTATAAATTTTACAGCATTTTCAAAATCAGAAATACCTCTAAAATTAAAAAAAAAAACTTCAGGGACCTCAGCAAGTGTGTGAAACATAATTTTCTAGTAATTTACTCAAAGTTTTTTGTTTAGATGGTGATTTCTGCAATTCAACTGGCTTGGACGATCTTATCTCATTGGTGGATGTGGACTTGTCAATTAATTGGAGCGGATTAACGGATCTGATTAACTTAGCACTTGAAAATGCTTCTTTGTCTCATGTATTCCCAGAGGACCAAGGTAACATTTGGTATATTTTTTTTTATCAAAGAATTGTTTCAAATTGAAGAAGGGTATATTCAGCAAGAGGCTAATTTTCACTTCGTTTTTACCTGCGTTTTTAGCTTACTGTACTGCATAAATTTTCAACAAATGTTTAAATTTTTGCTTTTTTGATTAAAAGCATATGACCAATTTGCATATAATATTCAGAGTAGCTTTTCTCAAAATATCATCCTACATGGAAATTATTATCAAAAATTTTAGTACTAAATACTAATACCTCTTGCTGTCAAACACCAATGTTTACTAGCTCCTTTTCATTACATGATTCTCTGTGAAGTCAGTTGCTTATAGTTAATGTTATAAATTAGAAGTGTTGGCAATTATCTTGTAGATTCTCAATTCTGAAATACCAAAATTACTTGACTGTCTACCAGGTTGTCTTGGCTGTCTGGGTTACCCAACCTGCTGTTAATGAATTAATTGATGAAATTTTTGTAGTTTCACAGCCTACTAAAAGAATTCGGCCTGATTGTTCACATTTTTCGGCCTTAGTTAACATGAGGTGCACTGTGTCAAAGAACAAATAAGTTTTATTATTGAGTCCTAGATATTTGATAAAAACAGATTCTGTATTTTCATATACATATCAAGAAACTCATTAAATGCATTTACATTTGCAGTATGATTGTACAATTCCTCTGATGTTGAATCCCAACTGAATTGGATATTTCATTTGCAAGCCATTTGAAAATTTGTTCAAGTATTATTCTGTAAGACTGCTCAGATGTATATCAAAAAATTCGAAGAAGAGAAGATCAAATAATTTCAGGTGAATAGGGTGGACGACCTTTGGGTTTGTATAACAATTTTCTTCAGAAACTGTTTTTTTTTAAGAAGGAAAGTTTTCCAGCCTATTAAATTTGCTAAGTGTGGCATTATGTCCTTTTGTAAACCAAGATGGTAATGGTATAGGATTTCCATTGTAAAGCAGCTGTATGTGAAGATCTTTATCAACCTTGATGGTCTGACTAATTGATGGGAAACAAGTGACTAAGTCAAAATCTAACTTGTAAAATACCACAGAGTTTGGATTCATTTTGCACTGGAACCCACTGGGACAAGTTCTGTCAGATATGTCACAAAAACCATTAATAGTATCCCTGCTTTTAAAATCCTGTAATTGGTCTTTTTGGAAGGTTCTCAGTTTGTTTCCTTTCTTGGTGGTGCAGATGGTGAACACAAAGTTGATGGTCGTTTCAGAGCTTCGCTTGAGTGTATTGTAGGAAGAGGATTTAATTTCCAGTAAAGTTCAGTTTTTTTTACCTCTTATAATATATTTTTCTTCAAAATATTTTATAGCACTGAATGTTTTGATGGGTTCCAGGCAGTTAACAAATTTTTTCCACTGCAGTAATGTAGGTCTATCAAAAGGAAATGTAAATGTCGACAATTTTTCATCTTTCACACTTTCATTCCCAGTTTTACAACTAAAGCACAACATTTATTCACCATAATTTATAGCAAACTTATAAAAACAAGTGTGGCAAGGCTAAACACAACCACTCATAAGCCTGCCATTTTTTAAAAAACCGCTCCGTTAGAAAAAGGCTAAAAAATGTGACATATCAGGCCATATTCTTATAGTAGGTCATGGTAATTTGAGTATGTATACTCATTAAGGTTAGTTAGTTACAAAATCACAGCCATGTGCTTAGCAAAGTCATTGGATTCAGTGTGTAGGAAACCTAATACCAATAGGTCTATTAAAATAATTAAAAAAAATTGCTTCTCTGCTGAAAGAAATAAGTTTGACATTTTATAACAAAAAATTTCTTGAAGATTTTTTTTGCCACGAATGTTTAAAATATTTCGTTTGTATGAATTATTACTTTATAATGTATTTTTATTCCATACAAATGCCATTATAATGTAATATTACTCCCAGTTTTCTCATCTACAACGCAAAAATATAAAAAAATAAATAATAAAATAAACACAGGATTGAGCTCAGTCAATTTATATATTTGTTTGGAGTAATTTTAAAAATATTTGAGTATTTTTTATTTTACATTTTTTTGTAAATCGGGAAATATAACCTAAGGATTTTTGCAAATTTGGAAAAAAAGCTTGGTCATGTGTCTTCACATTTAGCTATTATACAAAATATTGCTTCGTATGAACTTGGTGAAGTTACATGGACTCCTAACGACTTACCCAATCATGTACAATTACGGGACCTTTTGATAATAAGCCAATCATCCACAGGCGACAGCCAAAGCATTAAATTAAAAGTCACTGTTAAAGGTAGGATTGTTTCACATTATTCTATGGTGTGGTAGAGAAAAGGAAATTAAAATCATTAAAAATAAAAGGTTAACAATAAATTACGTAGAATTATTTAGCCTACAATATTTAAACCATCTAGGCGATTAAAAAAAAAATCATGCTTATCTTCTATTCTACCAAATTTTTTTTTGTTATTCGTACTTTTCAATTTTTGTCAATTTCTGTTGCTTTTGTTCACTTTTAGAGTAATAATATTTTTTCTTTTAAATGCAATGACTTTTGAGTGATCCTTAAGAATCACTTAGCCATCAGTATGTCTTCGGAAAGTTATTTTTACCATATAAATGTACATAAATACCTGAAGTTGTTTGAATATGATTTGATTTCATTGGAAAATATTATCAAAATTATCCTTTCTTTATTATTTTTTGCATTATATTTGAATTTTTTTCAAAGTTTCTAAAGAAAAACCATGTAAAAAAAATCTACCAAAAAGGATTCAATTTATAGGGGAAAACTCATCTTTTCATCTTTAGGAGCTACAACTAGTAGTTTGTACAGCTTAGCATATTCTTCTATGACATCGATCCACTTACTTGAGGAAGTTAATAGAATTGTAAGTACTATTAATTTATTTGATCATCACTGATGATCACCAATATTTAAGCCATCAAAAACTCAGTGTTTCTGACAATATAGAAATAACTTTTATGGCAACTAGTTATTAGTTTAGTTTATTGGTTTTTTTGGGTTCATATTTTTATCACTTTTAAACTTTCTTGACCCCTTAAGCGATACCTTTTGGATTACACAACATACAAAAAAAGTCAGGTTTTTCTCATAGAAATTTCTTCTAAAACTGTTTATTTTAAAAATTGTTTATATAATTTTTTTCGCTGTATAATATTGTTTAATTACCTCAGACCACGTTAACGTTCTACAGATCTGTTTTATGTGTAAAAATCCGTTCTATTTAAGGACTTTCATATTTTGTCGTTTTCGGTGAAAAATCGAATATTTTCATTCGCGAAACAGTCGTAATGTAAAAAAAACGATATGCAAATATAAGGAAAGAATCCTCACAATCTTCATGGTGTTTTACATTCAAAAGTTTTTCGTTGTGTGGTAATGCTCAAAACGGTACAATGCACCATCTGATTTCACAACGTGTACACTCAAAACAAGATTTGGAACATTTATCATGTTTTCAACAAACAATGCATCTTCTTTTTACATTTGTTTTTTTCGCGGTTGCAGGAACACGTAATGGGAAATGATGTTCCACCATTCTGAATGGATTATTGGTAAGACTCGGACAACCACCACGTCTATTATTTGTCGAATCTTCTCCATACTTCTCATAAATATCTGAGATCAGTTTCATACTGAATTGAAATTGAGTCAAGGAACCACCCAACATACAGTGAAGTATTTGGGAGTTAAAACATATGTATTTACACAGTGTGCCCAGTATTTTTTGTACCATTTTTTCAAACGATTTTGCTCCACTGGGTAGGAGTTCATCATTTGATCGGTCTACGCCACCCATCTTATTATTGTAAATATCTATTACATTTAAAGTTTGGGATACCTTTCCATGTCGCGACACTTCCTTTGTTTCATTTGAAATACGCGTCAACATTCGCTCATCAGGTTTATGCTTCCTTGCATACACATTGCATGCAGTTGTGGTGAATATTAGACAGGGATCTGCCCTCTTTTTAGTTTGACATTCATAACCTTTCTTGGCAGCTCTTTTCAATCTTTACGTATGGTACCGACTACATCGGTTGAACGTTTACACAGTACATTTACTAACTCAATGGACGTGTACCAGTTATCTACATATAAGCATAAAGAATCAAGAATCTTATCTGCAAATGTCATGACAATGTTTGTAGCAACATGATGGTAATTTCTGCAGATGTTTCTATGCCTGTATCAACAATTGAGTTCCAAACATATCCGGATTCTGTATCTGCAAGTACAAAAGATTTTATACTAAATCGTGCGCGTTTTGTCAGGTCCCAATGATAACAGTGACTGCCACTGTTTTATTAAATATTTCTGCACATTGTCAAATCTCACAACTTTATGATATGCATTCCCAAGGGTTGCGGAGTAGAAAAAGTGGATATGTTTTTTAAGGAGCACGACTTTATTTTGGCTCAAAATGCGTCTGAAACCTGGAGTATCAAAAAGTCTCTCCGTATAATACACATGCGCCACTGGTTTTTGCAGAATAGCACGGTACAACATTTTCACAAGGTAAAGTCGAATGTCTACAATGATGAATTGTTTGTAATTATCCCAATATCTCTGTATCGTGAGGTTTTTGTGTATATCTTTCCACAGACACTTTGTGTAAAATATAAGTTTGTTTGTTGAACTAGATATCAAACAAGTTTGTCAGTAATCATTTTTTCAAAGATAAATAAGGGTTCAAGCACTTTGCAATCCTTGTGGAGAAGTCCAAGAGCCAGTGTAGTTTAGGTGTGTCATTCTATCAACTAAGGACTCATTTTGCCAAGTTATGTGGCCATATCAGTCAATATCGTTCTTTTTTGCTTTCTGTTTCACCGCTGGTGATACAATGTTAAAATTATTTGACATGTCTAGTTAGAATTTCACACTTTTCCTTTTGTTAATTTTATTGGACTAAAAGTTATTATTTTGATTTTTTCTGAGAATCCTTTCTTTGACATTAAATTCTGCATGAATTTTATTGGCAAGATCAAATTTTTTTAGAAAATTATGTTACTTTTCTTTATCATAAATATTTTTAATCTTTTAAATTACGTTCTTGTGACTCAATTTTTAGTCATTAAACGTTTGTTTTTCGTCATGCTTGTTTTTGGTATGAATTAATTCATAATGATACGTTGGTTTTTATTTTTTATTTAGCTGTCACAAGACAAAAGGATTATGTTCACTGTGAATGAAGCAATAGAAGGTCGTCATTTTGTTGATTGCCTTGCTAATTGGATAAAGGTAATATAATGTGAAGAAGGTTACATATTACTTTTTGCACACAGCTTGAAAAGTCATAACTTGAAAAATCAATGTTTCATACTGTAATGTTTGAATATTTTGTGTTAGATGCAATCCTAAGCTTGCATACAATGGATACAATAAGTGGAATTTTTGAATATCACAATGGGGATGCAGGGTAAAATTATTGCTATTGGTCTTTCTTAATGCTCTATAACACAAAAGTTTTAATAATAATTTAGATTATTTACAGGTCTTGCCATAAGCAAACAACCTCCCGAGTAGTTAATAGCTCGTATGAAGTAAATGGTGCGAGCGTTATCGCTCGACAACAGAACTTCCAAGTACTTGGATATTGCGAAAGCCGATTGCGCAAGTTTGAAAATAGCGATATGTTACTTTTTTTTACATAAGTATTGTAGAGTGTATTGCATAGATTCAGATGTTTCACTGTTTATTCCTGAGCAGAACAAGCTGGGGGATGTTCAAATGGTGAACCCCAAACACCAATACTGAGCTGCAATTCAAATGCTGCATTTCTCAGTCTTAACTTTTGCTTGTCTGCTATGGCCGAAATATTTTTTGTAAAATATTGCATATATATTTCTTCAAAACAATATTTTAATCAACCAAGATTTTCTTTAAAACAATATTTTAATTAAACAATATTTTCATCAAAACAAAATTTCTGCCAACCTACGAATTGAAACAGCAAGTAATAAATAATTTCTCAAAAAACATAAATTAAGATTGGAATAAATAAGTTCACATATATTTCAGATAGTTAAAACATCAGCTGTAAGGTTAACTGCATACTCATAATATTCAGCAAAAATATCAACCAACTCTTACAATAACTTTTAAATATCAGTTGGCGATATAAAGGTGAAAAAACGAATGCCAAGGTTTTTTAGTAATTTTATTTAATATAGCAATGGAAAACGTAAGCACAAAGTGAAAACAAAATTATAAATCTTTCTTAATTTTTCTTTTCGTCACTTTGATATGTATGCATATTTTAGCTTTTTTAAAACAAAATAATGTTCTTTTAATTCATTGGTCTTTATTCATCATGATTTTTATTCCAATTTTTCTCGTAAACAATGCATACTTCTGAGAAATGAGCAGTATTTTTAGATAAAAGGATCAGCGATGGAAAGATAAACAATAGAACAACAATGGAATTTATAATAAAGTTGTGGAGGAGAGTTAATTGTTCAATCATATTTAAAATATAATTAAAGGGTGTAAAACCTACTCAAAAGTTCAACTGAAATATAAATATTTATGGCGGGAAGATTATATCTTTCTAAATACGATTATTTATTACAAGAAAATAGTTTTTTTT
>JAUZNK010071120.1:0-14024 GCA_035046665.1 Euphysa ruthae
GGGAGGGGAAAAGAAATTTTAAAAACAAAGTTTTAAAAAAGTTGTTTTAAGAATTTTGTTTCAAACCATCATATTTAGGAATATATGGGTTCATTACTAGCTTTTTCTGTTTTTTCTCATCCAATAACTTCTATTTTTCTATCCTTATAACCAAAAGGACTAAGCAGATAGCAAGAAAAAGACTAGCTGACGAAAAGACGGGACTTGGTCGGCTTGGGAAAAAAAGAAGAAAGTAGCCGACCTATAATAGCAGAAAATGGGTCCAGTGTACAGATGAATGAAAAAAATTTTTTTTGAAGGTTTCTGATTGTGTTACCACCTGTGTATTTTTTATGGAATTTTGTTATAAAAAACTTTATAAAATATTTAATAAATGACAAAATTTATAGACTAATTTAATTTAATAATATAAATAAATAATATAATATTTAATAATATAAAGATAAAAAAATAAATTAATAAAAATAATAACTAGCAAACAATTAACTAAATAAAGCTCAAACCCTGCTCTCAGCCATTGAAGATAGAAAGTTTCCCACGGTGTCAGATCTTCAACTACAGATCAAGTTCATTTCACGTATTATTTTTCATTAGAATGCATTCATATGATTATTTTTTTCGTTGGAATTATTGATTATCAAAGTTTGTTGAATAAATATGAATAAATAAAATGGCTTAAATATAATTTTTAAGCAATGATAAAGTACAGATCTGCTATTCAACAACAAATATTTCAGTGAAAAGACTTGAAAATACGGTGTTTTTTAAAACCATTGCTGAGGGACTAAGCGATTTTTTATTTTTTTTATTGTTAAGTTAGGGCTAGAAACCGTTTTTGAAAAAAAAACTGAATACAAAATACCACTATTTCTTTTTCTTAACGTTGTATAAAATACAACCAAATCCTTTTTTTTACGCAAGAGATGCTTTTATTTCTCCTTAAAAGTCTGAAAAAAATTAGAAAATCAGTCAATCAGAGAAAAAAACATAAAAACATGATCTTCTTTTTAAGTCCCCTAGATTTTAGTTTTTTTTAGTGACTTTTTTATCCACGTATTCCTGTGCTTGTCAACAAAACATCGCCTTGTTTCTTTCTCAAAAATTTGTCTTTAACGTAATTTTTCTTTTATAATCTTTTTTTACCCTGAGCAAAAAAAAAAAACAAGGCAAAGTTTTGTTGACAAGAAGTTTAACATGCAAAAGAATCCACATAATTACTCACAACCTACAGGAATTTTGCTTTTTAAATGAAAAGAAATTTTGAAAAAAATACTTCCGAGATAATGTTGATTTTAGTTTTCTGACTTTGACAGATAATAGGTTCTGACATAACATGTACAGCATCGCTATATCATGCTGAGGTAAAAAATCAGCTGCTGTTTTCATTTGTTGAAAATGAGAATCTCTGAGTTAAACATTTTTTTTGTAGTTAAGTTGGCTTCAAACTAGAATTTTATGACGGAGTTTTTTTTTGCGAGTGTTTGTTTTGCGTGTTTGTGTATAATTAATAATCATTAAATACAAAGTAAATAAAATGTTTACAAAATTATGTTAGAAGGATCTAGCAAGTATTTACATGTTCCAAGGTTGTATCTAAATTTTTATATGTAATAATAAAAAAAAAATATATATATATATATATATATATACAGCTTTATAATTCTATATGGAATTTTTTAGATCAAAAGTCGATTTCTTTCTGAAATGCATCTGCTTGCTTTTTTCTGTTTCATGTTGTTTCCTTTTCTTTCTTATCTCTTTTCAGTAATCTGAACATTGGTAATCTTTGATCCAAGTGATTGTTTCTAAGCTCTTCTTTTCTACAAACCTGAAAAATTCACTTTTCATCTAAAATTTTTTCCTGCTTTTCGAAGTAAAAAGTTATGATTATATGATAATAATAAGCACTATAGTTATGATTATAATGTTAAAAACACAAATGAACGAATTTAACTAATAAGCTAATTCAAAATTTTATACCTGTGAACTTCCAATGCCATTGAGACTGCAGTTAAGTTCGTGTACGAGAAACCACTTCATATAATCTATTCCACTGATTTTACTTAAATCCTGGGATCTTTACTTTGAGCTACATTGTTTGGAATATGATGTATTGGGAGAAGTGCCTGTTATTTTTTCTGTATCTTGAGAATTAGCACCAGCAACGCCTTCTTTTGTGAGTCAACTACGACTACTTCTTGAACTTTCAAAACTGTGACCAGCACTAACAACATCACGATGGCGTTTTGTTTTTTATTGTTTATTGTACTACCTGTGAAACAAGCACCGAGGGTGGCAAACCAATCATCACATTAATTTAATCATAAATCTGAATCTTTGTTGATTTCTTCGATTAAAACACGCTTACGCTTTGTTCTACGCTTACGCTTACGCTTAGTTGTTTTTGATCCATGGCAAAAAGCTTAGTTGGAGGTAAAAGTTTCCGAAATTTAGAATTTAGGTGTCACACAAACAAACAGTTTGGAGAATAAATATAACACAAAATTTTTCAAAAATGAATTTTATGCCCAAATCAAACCTCGCCTTATAATGAGTGTTAGATTGGGTTATTTTCTAAAATAATACGTACCAGTTACGATGCAACAGTGCAGCTGCTCTATTCGCCAACAAAACAGAACTGTCCATTGAAAGTTGCAAAGCAGAGTTATAATATTGAACTGCTTTATAATAATTTTTTTTAGAAAATGCGTGGTTTCCCTTTTCTTTAAGCATCAGTGCTTTATCACATAATGTACCAGCGGTTTTACTTTTTATACTGGAATGATGTGAATGGTAAGACAAGTTGAACCCATTTTCAGCCTCCCTGCAGTTACTATTTTCATGTTTTTGTTTGCTTTTTTCAATGTTTAAAGATGGTGGTTTATATAAAAACGCTTGTTTTTTTGTTGTCAAATCATATAAAAAAACATGCTCCCCACAAAGATTTTGTAGAAGTTCTGTGCCATCAGGGCTAAACGTGACGTGTGATGTTGCAAACACATTTCGTCCTTGAAAAGCCCGAGGTGTAAGGTGACCAGGAGCAAAATATTCAACACAATTTTTTTCAGAATCTTTACCATCAGGTTTTAACATTCGCCTATCATATAATCGCACATATTGATCATTAGATCCAATAGCAATAAATTCTGGATGTGTGGGGTGTAATTCAACACATTTAACTTCACTTAACGGAGTCACCTGATTTGTAAGGTTTACCAAAACATTGCTATAAGAATTTGATTCAGAGTTCCAATCCTCACGCATATCGAATTGCCTTAATAAAAGAAAGATGAAATTAAAGGTATGACAAAAAACTTCTCATAGGATTATGAGAAAAGCAGACAGATGATATAACCGTATTTGATTTCAAAGAATATCTGCTATTTGGTTTTTTGAAAAATCTAAGAATCTTATTTTTAGTCTAAATTTGTAATATCTCGGGACATGGCTGGGTGTGCCAAAATAATGCCAAAAAAATTCAACAAACAAAAGCAATAAAATATATATTAAAAGAAAATTTCATAAAAAAATAACATCTTTTCAAAATAACCAACGCAACATCGTACAAAATATCAATCATTTATCTCATGATAGAAATAAATTAATCAACAGATTTCGAGAACATTTAAAATAATCTCTTTTATTTAAGTCCAAAAAAAAAAAATAATTTGTAATTCTCTGACTATTATAGTTTAATAAAATTTTAGAAAAAATTTAAATTTTTGAGAACAAGCAGAATGACAGACAGACAGACAGAGAAGCATACATGAGTGAATATTTAGGATGAGTCAAAATGATGGAAACAGTTGTAGATTCCTTTTAAAACTTATAAGATGTAGGTTGGAGGTTGTAGGTTGGAGGTTGTAGGTTGGAGGTTGTAGGTTGGAGGGGAAACTAGTGATTGAAAACCTGCAAAAAATGTTGTTTATGGGTCTAAAATTATAACATTTGAGAATATTTTTTCCCAGTCCTTAAAACAACAAACAATCTCTAGAACTTAAATAGAACACATTAGCAACGAGTTAGAAAAAGAACTTTTTTTCGTGTTGAGAACAAAAATAATAACAGAAAGAAAGATCAGTGTGTGTGGGCTACATTGTCCGATGTTTATAAAATCATGCTAATATTAGTTTGATGGTTGTAATAGAAAATATTAGTCTGTGTTTTGTTAAACCTAATGAGCTATGCCTTTATTTACTAAAAATACATACAGATTAAAAAAGAAAATAATTTTCTAACTAGTGAATAATTTCACAGAGCAGATGCAAACCTTAATTCTGCCTTCAAAAAATACAGCTAAAGAAATCGATAGAAAATACTTCCTACATAAAAAAAAAAATGATAACTTATCAAAGTTAAAATCAATATAAATACAATTTTTAGGATAAAAATTTGTTTTTTAAAAATTGTTTTTCCACAGATGTAAATATAAATAATAATACATGTTTTTCAATGTGATATCTGGGGAAGCAATTAAAACATTAAAAAAAAATCATGTGTTAGTGGTAGACATATTTGTTTGTGGGAATTATTTATAGTTCAGTAAACACTTCACATAAAAAACTATACCTAACCAGCGTAGTGCATATTCTAATGTATTGTGGCAATTTAGTATTGCGGGTTATTTACGGTTTACTTATGAACCTTTTGGTATTCATGAAAAGCTTTAAAAAGATTGGATTTGAAATTGTTATGGTTGAACAGATCAAATAGAATTTTGAATTTTTCTTGGAGGAAATATGAAAATATACTTATGATGCATGATTTGATGATGACAAGAAAACTTAACCACAAAAAATATGACAAATTCAGAATTTATTTTCTGTAAAAACCCGCTTTTTAAATATTTACATATATTTTCTTTTTTTTTTACAATTTTTGTGCCTATCCTTGTCTTTATCTTAATGTTTATTCTTTTTGTTTTTTTTTTGTTTTGCTTTCTAACGTCATAATTTAAAAGATAATGTATTAAGTAAACATAGCATGCACATATATTGCAAGCCACAAATTTAAAAATACCTTAAAGTTCCATCTTCACTTGCACTCCATAACATAAAGGGACAGTGGTTTGACACGGCCAAATTTTTGACACGTCGTGTGTGGCAACTAGATGAATGTGTCTCAGCAGCTGATAATAAGTTGACGATCTTCACATCACAGTCAGCAGCACATGAAGCCACCACTGAACCATCAGAATAAGGGAGGAACTAAAACATAAATAGGAAGAGATATTTGTTAAGAAAAGTGGAAAAACAAAAATTGGCAATTTCCTGCAAAATTTCACAAAGAAATAACAAACCATTTCCAAGTAGAAGCACTATATACGGATGAATGTACGTATAGAGACAGGGGAAATTCATAAGGTCTTTTTTTAGCTCTGCAAGGAATCCTATTCATAGGACGTGTTATTCAGCGTCTGAAAGAGTAGAAACTTAATCAGTCTTTAAACTGAAATCAAATTAAAGAGCTATAAAGGTAAGAGCTATAAATAAGACAACACCCGGTAACAAAATAGCAAGTACGTAACAAATAAAAAAAAGCAGCAAAGAAAAGAAATAAGAACCAAATACAAAAGTATTTAAAAAATAAAAATAAAATTCAACCTTAACAGAGAAAATATTTCCTCTATGACTCGTGGCAACATTCACTTTAGATTTTCTCTTTGAAACATCCCACAGAATGACGTGGTTATCATCTGAACCAGAAACAAGGTATCTATAAGCAAAAAAATTAAGTTATGATAAGTTTAAATGTCTCAAAAATAATTTTTCAATAAAATCAAATAAAAAAATTTTTTTGCAGCTTCTATGAAGGATGAAAGGTTTTCATAAATAAAACCTCCTTTCCCAACGCAGCGCACCATGGTTGCGCTGCGAGGAGCAAATTCTAAAATTTAAAAAATTCTAGATCATGATTCAATGGTACTTACTTTCTATCCAAGCAAATGTATATAAATAAGAGTATTGCCCGATAAATAAGTTTACTCTTAAGTAACAAGTTAAAGTAAAATAAAAATAGTTTTATTTATGAACATAGTTGAACTTAATAACAATTGAATGTGCTCAATGTATGCATTTAATAGTAGCAATACCTGATCTTAGACTTTATATCTGCTGAAAAAAAAAAGATTTTTTAAAAGGTATTTTAATATTACAACAAGACACAAATCTTTCTCTCAATATCTGCGCCAACATTCAACAATAGAATACGTTTACAATTTTTATACCCAAAATAAAATAAATGGAAAGTTTAGAAACAACAGATGTCTTTTATTTGCGCGACCATCGCATTTTTCAAATTTATTTCCTCCATGCTGAATTAAGCTTATTGCACACTAAGAATATATACTACCTACACTGTTTGATTCTTAAAATTTTCTTGAAAATATTATTTTCAAAATGTCACAGTGGAGAGAAGTAAACCCAGAAGATGAAGAATTTAAAAGAAATAGATACCGGTGTTAGAAACCTTTTTAGGTGGAGTTGGCTTGAGGAGAAAAGACAAAGAATCATGCTAAAAAGAAAAAAATACCAACAAATCAAAAGTTAAAAAAACAAATGCTGACTTCAACATTTTTTGTTTCGTCTTCCAGTTCTTCCAGTACTACTAATTTGGTGGAAAAGACCTTGCGGAGTGTGCCATACGGCACAGCTTTAAATTTAAATTTATCTGGCATGAGAAACCAGGAGACTCTACCTAAAATAGTAGGACAACAAAATAGAAAAGCCCACAGTGAGGCATTTGTTGTTTCTTTCATAGCGGAACACGCATTACCATTTACTATGGGTCTAAAATTGATAAACTTTGCATAGGAATTCTCTAAAGATATAAAAACTTTGCAATCTTTAAATATGGCAAGAACTACTGCATCCTACAAATTGCGAGAAAGTTTAACAGCTTACATCAGTGACGAGGGTGTAGCCAATTTAAAAAAAATCGTTTTCTCCTTCAATGTTGATGAACGCATGTTAAATGCTCATGACAAAACATTATTGTTATTGTTTCCTACTACTCTGAAGAGTTTAGGAGTGTCATTGTTCAAAATTACAATTCAAACTCATTTGTCATTGTTAACGCTGTGAACCTTTCCAAAACAATTTTATCAAACGATGAAATACCGACAACAAATATTATTTCTAATTAATCCCATTCTACTAACGATATGAGAGGTAAAATTGCAGGCTTCGAAACTCTTTTAAGTAAGGATATTTTACACTTGTTAGATGTTGATGGTGACACATGCCACCGCACTCATAACAGCGTTAAGAAATTTCTGTCACCGTTTGAAAAGTACATCAAACTTCTATGCATTGACCTCCAATCAGATAAGAAGTGGAACACTGATTTACGTCAGCATTTTAAAGAAATTTGTGAAATCCTCAGTGTCAAATTCACCATGCCAGCTGACCATGTTGAGCATCGTTGGCTCTCAACATACAATGCCGCCTGTGTGGATTTCCCGTTATTTTCTGAATTTGCTGTGCTATATTATACATGGGTGTCAAGAGAGTTTAAATCTGCATACAAGGATGTAATTGATGATCTTTTGAAAGCAAGTTACTTTTTATATATATTTTATATGTCTTACTATAGACTACAAAAAATAAGAATATGAATCAAGAACATTGTCTAAACTGACTATCAACAATGTTCTTGTTTGTTGGTTTCCCTTTGTGATTGCACAAGTTATGTTAATTCCTTCCTAATCCGATAACTATGCTATGTAGTTCCACTACTTTCAAATCCTTTGTCTTGATTTTCGAACAAAAAGAACCGATGATGCACCACCGTCTTCACAACAAAATAAAGTCCGTTGTTCGAACCTTTCTGCCATGTTTTATCAAAATTGAGAAAATTAAAAACTCATTTGCTCGTAAATTGGCAACTCTTGATGTTACAGAAAAAGCACACACAGAAACGAAACCAATCAGCCAGTAGTTCATAGAAAATGAAAACAACAGGCTATTAAAGGTTCTCAAGTAAATACAAAAAAAAAAAAAAATGTTTTATTGTTAATATGCTATATTTCTATTAATCCTACTGCTATTACTCTTAGTTGCCTAATAAATTAAATAACAATAAACTTATCGCATCGAATCAAATCCTACTCATACGCTGAGTGGGAGGTAAACCGGTTTGAACTCCGCAACCTAATGGTTGGGAGTCAGATGTGACACCAACTGACCTATCCGGTTATATTACTGTCTACCTACACTAAATATATCTACCACAACTACGAAAAAAATCAAAAGTATATTAACCAAAAAATAATAAAATCTTGGAAATTTAAATGATTGAATCTTTACAAAACAAATTTATGTTGTTAGATGCAATAATCCTATCAAGGAAACGTTCTTTTCGCGTGTTTAAAGGGCTTACGAGGAGGGAGAGAATTTCCCTTAAAAAACAAACTCTTTAAGCTTCTTTCTGCTACTGATCCTAAACGTCAGGGAAGTACTGCTGTATCTACTACGATGGAAAAGTTGAAAACTATTTTCAAACAGTTGTATCAACAAGCCAATACAATTCCTTTGATATAGAGGTTGTTATTTTTTAATAGTGTGTGTAAAGCTAAGCTAAGCTAAAAAAAAAAAAATACATGAGGCTTAATGATATTCAACCTCGGACAAAAAATAGCAAGTTACGCCGAAGAATACAGAATTCCTATGCTGTCTACAATATAAGACAACAGGAATTCCAACTGAAAAGACAATCAAATCAAATTGCAAGGGACACACAGCCTTTAAAAAAAAAGCAAAAGAAGTCAGTTCACAAATTCACTGACGCGATGAAAAGATCCCTACCAAAAAAGGAATAGTTTAATTATTATCACCCTTACTCTAAAGATAAGAGTTTTACTTTAGATCAGATCTTTATGGTTGTGTTTTTTAAAAATTAATATTACTGTATACTTGTACATTTTCTGGGTTTTGGTAAAAATCTTTTATTTTGAACTTTTTCGCGTGATGTAATGAACATCTAATTTACATATTGAACAAAAAATCTATCCCTTTTGTAAAAGCAATTTGTCTTACGGCTTTTTTCTTGAATGATTTCCCTTTTGCTTACCTCAGTTTATTTGCTTTCATTGGTAGTTAGGCTTGTCTAACACCATGCTTTGTTCACCGTTTGTTTTTTTTTTTTTAATTTTTTATTCTATCTTTTTCCATTTCCTTTGTAATTTTGTGTTATTTTACAGAAAAAAAAAAATTCAACAAAATTAAAGCATTAAAATTCCGGACATCGTCAGCAATCACAAAATTATCCGGAAATCCGGGAATATCTGGAATACTTTCATCCTTGTTTTATCAACTTTTGAGCTGTTTAAGGATGTTTATAGAACTTTAAGGCCTATCTATAAGTTCAAAGATAGAAGGAAGACAACAGCTTTATAACCAAACTGCTCAAATAGCAAGCGAAACCGTTGCGTCTATAAAATGCTTCATTTTCATCGCATCTATTCAAACCTTTTCTGTGTGAAAGCATTCAGTCTCATCTGGTAAGGTTCTATCTTTTCAGGTGAAAAAAATGCTTCAAGGCTCTTTTTTAACTTTTAAAACAAAATTATTTCACTTAATTTCATAGAATTAATTTAATTCCTCCAAACCCTTTTATGTCAGAAATTCTACTCGAACAAAAAAAAAAAAGAATGGTTTTAATTTGGTTAAATAAACTTCTCTACTTTTTCACTGGTGTTTTTTAACTCCAAAATATAACTATTTGTTCAAAACTAAAACTATAAAAACGATCATATTTTCCCCATAGATCATCGTTGCAACACCTGCAAAATATGATAATACCTACTTATAATTCCAACGCGTGCTATAAAGATTAAACATCATTTTTAAATTTTCAAATATTTGCTCTGAATAGCAAAACTTGAACATTGAACAGCCTGTATTGTGCCTTTAGTCTGATGAATACCTTCCTGACATTAACCACCACTCTACAGATATTTAAATGATAACGCACAACCAAATAAAATTCCACGATACAAGTGTTTATACTTTTAAGATAAAATAAGGATCTTTCAATAAGGAAGATAGATTACATACCCTCCACAGGAACTCCAATGCAAGCAATTCACACAACCATCATGTCCCTATTAGAATTAAATAAACTTTTAAACATCTATCTTACAAATAGATTAGGGAGAAGCACAACACACTTATAAAAAAAAAATCTATTATGCTATAATTTTTTGTATTTACGTTTTTTTAAAAGTATACACAAACAAAAAACAAGAAGTTATATCCAAAAATGTGAATGTCCACACAATTACTTTAATAATTTAATGTCCAAAATAAAGCGTAAAACTACAGCGCAACAATACATGACAATAGAAAAGCAAAAATACAGCACATTAGTCGAAAATATAAAATTATTATTTATATTAGTTATTTATATTTTTCTATTATTTGTATTTAAATTTAAAATTGGCAAATCTGCCTGACTTATTTTCAGTATATTTATTTAAGTTTTACCATTTTAAGGTCCTGATTTTATTCTGTTGAAAACATTTTAAAAAATTTTTCTACAATTTTTTCTCTGTCCACCCACATAAAAAATTTCTCTAAAAAGCTTTGAAGTTATAGTTTTTTTTTCAAAAATTAGACAAGGTAATTCAGGTTCTAAATCTTCAAATTAATCACTGAAAAGTAACCTCTAAACAATTGCAGAGATATTTTTTCAATTATTGTACTAATTTTAGGAATCTTACCAGTAAGTCAGCATCTACATCAAGTGTTCTTATGAAGCATGGTGCTACTTGTAAATCTTTTTGAAATTTTCTTAACCAAGAATCCTGTAAAAAACTATAGAAGAATGTATAAAAGCAATAGAAAAATGCTTTCCAAAAGTATTTAAAAAAGTCCAGATATTTATCACACATAATGTAGATTTTTTAAATAAAAAACTTAAATAAAAATACAGTCAACATTATAATTTATTATAAATTATATTTATTATTATTTATATTTTCATTATAATTTAATTTATTGAGAAAAGTTGCAACAATTACAAAGGATTGAAAGGATTGACACAAAACAAATGGAACCATGATATTGAGGACTAAGACAACAAGCCACTTTTGATAGATTTAGCTATTTTTTAGTGTCTGATTAAAAACTATTTTTCTATCCCAGTTATGCAAGCATGGAGATCAGATGATAAACTGTGCCATTTCTCCAAAATTGTAGGTCTCTTTATTGTGGACCTATCTTGCTCTATTAAAGCTAACAACCACCCCCTTTTTTAAAATATTAAAGTTTTGACATAAATTCAATTGTTTCCTAATTTCTATGATGTTACAGGATACAAGGTATAATCAATTACAGAGTGGAAAGAAAATAAATTTCAGTATGGTGAGAGGTTTAGCTGATGAATTTAATCCATTGATAAGATTTAATAATTGATTTGATGCAATACTAGATAGACAAAGAATGTTAAAATCACCAGTTCAAAAATCTATCCAAAAACTGAAAATTAATTGAAAATAAGAATTGGCAAATCCTTCCAAAAAATTTGTCTTATGATTAAAATTTAAAATTTATTATTATTATTATAAAAATAGTCATTGGACATAATAATAATAATAATAACAGAATAAAGCTATTTTATGGAATCTTCAGATGGCATAAATAAAGCAAGTGAGACTAGAATAATATCATACATGCTAGTAAAAATACAAAATTTTTTTTATCATTCCCCAAATCTCAGCATAATTGAAGCCCGACTTTCAGAGAACAATTCAAAAAAGGAGAACTTTGAATTTTTATTTACATTTAAATACGGACTATATAGAGATTTTATGGTAATTTAACGAAACTATTACATAGCAAAGCATTATTATGAAATATTATTATATGGTATTTGAAATAATGTTTTTGAGTACTCTCGTGTGTCAAGGCCAAATTAATCAAAAATTTAAAATTTAACGGCAGTATTATTGAGACCACGACTAGTGTAAAAATAAAGAAATAAAAATAAAATTGTTCATGACACACGACATCCCTGAAATTATTCTTTTGAAAAAATCAAATTGAACCAAATTTTTGAGCCCAAACACTTAACATAAGTTTTTGAAAGGTGAATAACATAAAATCTACCAAATTTCCAAAATATTTCAAAATTTCAGTTGAATCATACAAAAAATCATTGAAAAATTAAATCTTTTCACCAAGTTTTAAGGCGCAGGCTAGTGGAACAAGAATTTTAAGGCGTGAGCTTGTGGAGCAAGAATTTTAAGGTGTGGGCTTGTGGAGCAAGTATTTTAAGGCCCAGGCTAGTAAAGCGAGAAATTTAAGGCGTGGGCTTGTGGAGCGAGAATTTTAAGGCGCAGGCTAGTGGAGTGAGAATTTTAAGGCACAGGCTAGTGGAGCGGAAATTTTAAGGCGCAGGCTAGTGGAGCAAGAATTTTAAGGCGCGGGCTTGTGGAGCGAGAATTTTTTGCCTTTGACATCATAAAAGCTTCAGCAAAAATATTCTTTAAAAAATAAATATTCTGACGGGATGTCAAATTTTCTGACGGTCAAAAGACAATTTCAACCTTCAACTTCAAACAAAGTAAAAAAAAATAAAATAATAATAATTTCGATAAAAATCGAAAAACATTAAAAAAAAAACAACATGTTTGGCCTTTTTAATCGGCTCTAAAAAATGAGGCTCTGATGGCTTTTTTGTTCACGGAACAGTTAAATAAACCAGCGATAGAACAAGAAATCAAAAGAAAGGAGGACATTTAAGTCAAAAGATTCATATGAACTGCATGAGTCAGTAAACTAGCAGCTATTGAAATCGATAAGATATAACAGGTATTTTTTTGTAACCCCTCATCTTAATAAATTGAAGCTAAAAGCAACTACAAAAAATCAAAATGACTGTCCTATTCACAATTACCATTTAAAGTATTAGTGATTCACCCGGGGTATTTTTTTATTAGTGCTTTATCATGAGTATTTTTATTTGTGCTTCACTGGGAGTATTTTTTATTAGTGCTTCGCGCGGGTATTTTTTTAAATCAAAATGTATACTTTATTTGCACAGAAATTGGGAGTCATGGAAACGTTCACAAAAGATTAAAATTCTAAATGTTTATGAAACACCTTTTGAATGTTTCTATTTATGAAACACCTTTTGAATGTTTCTATTTTGAGAAATCTTGCAATAAAAATTACATTTAAGAATTTCATACCTGGATTTCTCTTCTTTGAATTCTTCTATGAATATTTGACTGACTATCTGAGTAAAACATTATTAAATATTTATTGCATATCTGAAATGATAAGGGTCATACATCAAAACAAATACATTTTTTAATCAGTTTTGATTCATTTAGGGGCATGGGATCTGATCCTGATAAAAAAATAAATATATATATATATATATAAAGAATAAGAATATGATAAGCTCTCCACTTGAAATGACAGACTATAGTAAACTCACAAAGGCATAGATCTTCATTAAATGGGATACATGTGCTTCTAGGAAACGGAGTATGGAACACTAAGTAAACCATCTATATGAGCAACTTCATATCTTTGAACAAATATTGGTAACTTATAAATAAAATTCATCTAATAATTAAACAAGTGTTTAATGGAGTGACTAAAATTACTTCAACATCACTCCTCATTCATTATCACTAGCAACAAGCACTGATATAACGTTATCTTTACACTCTGAAAATTAAACACTTTAACTCTAAATTAAATAAAAAACAAAATAAAATAACATAATTTTCAAAATTTGTTCTTTTAATTTTTACTTATTCCAATAAATTATTTTGGTGCTTGCACATTATCGATCTAAGATGTTATTCACCCGAATTTAATAATTTAACCAAATTCCCAAAATAATTTAAAACTATTGTGAAAAAAAAAAAGCCCACTATGCTCACTTTGCAGTTGGAGCTTATTTGGCAGTAACGCAAAAAATTTCTATAGTAAGTTTTTTTGTTTTTTTGCTGAATCTCAGAAAATCAAAACCAAAATCAAAACCAAATCAAAGCTAGTTTTAACGCTGTT
>JAUZNK010071142.1:0-30523 GCA_035046665.1 Euphysa ruthae
TATATATATATACAATATATATAATGTATATTAAATAGTCACTTAAAATTATTTATTGATTATTTTTAGATATGATCTGTCTGTTGCCAGTATTTCTCCAACGTCTGGGTGTACCACTGGTGGATTAGAAGTTACCATCAACGGTAATGGCTTTGGTTTAAATGTTGAACATGTCACAGTTACGTTTGGAACATCAATATGTGAAATTACATCCGTGTCTGATATCGAGATTGTTTGTTTGGCTCCTGCTAACAGTGGCACAGTAAATGTAACAGTGAGTATCACTTTTTTTGCCTGTCTTATTTATGTGAGTAGTGTCTGGTTTAGTTGTTGTTGCCATGAAGAGACAGTAATGATGAAATAGAATAGAAGCCTATTCTACCTTGTGAGTCGTTTTTTGATACTCTGGTCAAATTTTTCTTAGAATCTCTGTTTGTCCTTAATGAGTTATTTCAACGAACAGATAGAAGTCATTTTAAAGCTTTGTTTAAGTTGTCTGAGGTTTGGCTTTTGTAGAAACGACTTGTTTTTCACTTTTTCGATCTTTTGTATATCTCGCTCAATTGTTTTACTGTAAATTAGCTATTAATTTCTTTAGAATATTGTTTTGTTTTAAAATTAATATAAAACCTAAATAAATTTATTTTAGAAATATATTCATCTCTATGATATTATTTTAATCGTATTTCTTACAGTAAATAATTTTTTGGATGATTTTTTTTTTATTGACAGTTTGCCTATATTTGTTTCCTAGGAATGAAATCTTTATTGACAGTTTGCCTGTATTTGTTTCCTAGGAATGAAATTTTTATTGACAGTTTGCCTGTTTTGTTTCCTAGGAACTAAATTTTTATTGACAGTTTGCCTGTATTTGTTTCCTAGGAATGAAATCTTTATTGACAGTTTGCCTGTATTTGTTTCCTAGGAACGAAATTTTTATTGACAGTTTCCTTGTATTTGTTTCCTAGAAACGAAATTTTTATTGACAGTTTGCTTGTATTTGTATCCTAGGAACGAAATTTTTATTGACAATTTGCTTGTATATGTTTCCTAGGAACAAAATTTTTATTGACAGTTTGCCTGAATTTGTTTCCTAGGAACGAAATTTTTATTGGTAGTTTGCCTGTATTTGTTTCCTAGGAACGAAATTTTTATTGACAGTTTGCCTGTATTTGTTTCCTAGGAATGAAATTTTTATTGACAGTTTGCCTGTATTTGTTTCCTAGGAGCGAAATTTTTAACGATTTATTTAGGCGTGTTTCAACGTTAAATTCACAATTTTTTTGAACAAAAAAAAAATAATTTACTGCAAGAAATAAGATTTAAAAAAAATAATATCGCAAAAAGGAATATATTTCTGAAATAAAATTATTCAGATTTTATATTAATTTTAAATCAATATAAGTGTTATATTTTAAGCAAATAACTATTTAATGGTTTATTTGTATTTCAAAGTCTAATTCAGTGTTTTTTTCATTCCAAGGAATGAACTTTCAATTGATTTTCTGTCAATTGCATTTAGTTTTAAATATGGGGTAGATCGTGGTGTTCGCCAGATTTTAAATTTTTACAGTGTTTTTCAGTGATTGGGAATTTCGTTTCTTTAAAAATGCCTATCTTGGGGGCGTCCAAAATTTTTTTTGACTCTATAACTGCCATTTTAGAGAGAGAAAACTGAATTTATATTGCTACTTTAAACACAAGCATAAAATATATTTTCCTGTATTCTATAAATATCTCTTTACAAACACTATAAAGCACAACCATAAAGTATCCCAAAATAATTTTAGCGAAACCTCTATTTTTATATGCTTTAACTAAAGTTTGATTGGCGATAATAGCAACTAAAAACTACAGAAATTATAAAAAATTTTTCCAAAAAATTCTTAAATAATCAAAAACAATGTATTATTCAACTCCTGTAATTGATAATTTTAGAGAATTTCTTAGCTCAGTTGGCTCAATTCTCTCTGACAGCGAGTTGAATTTTCAAGAAATGCAATTTCTTCTCTTAAAACTAATAAAGCTGCGGGTTATGGCAAATTAAGCAGCAAAATTATCTTTCATATTATGACCAGTGTATAAAGGCCTTTATTTTAGTCCTAAATTTATCTTTGAGAGAACGAATATTTCCTGATCTCCTATAACCTGGAAAAATATTTCCTGTTGTTAAAAGTGTGACCTAGCTTTTTTTTCATACTACCGGCCTAATTCTTTACTCCCAATCTTATCAAAAATATTCGAACACACTATGTTCAACAGAATTTATACTTACATTTTTTCAAATAATTTGCTTTATAATAAACAATTTGGCTTTCGAAAAAACGTTTCTACTCAATGTGCTGCCCTTGAATTAGTTCAAAATCAAAATCAATATCTAAATTTTTCGAAGATAACTAAGATTTACTAGGTTTCTTTATTAACCTCTCTAAAGCTCTCGATACAGTTGATCGTATCCTGTTACACAAGTTAGATTATGGAATAACAGAGATGTCGTTTAATTGATTTAAAAGCTATCTTAAATCCAGAAAGGAATTTGTCTTGAATAAAAACACAGATTTAAAATAAATTCTATGCGGTGTTCCTCAAGGATCGGTTCTGGGTCCTCTATTTTTCTTGATTTACATCAATGATAAGTACAAAGCATCCAGCACTATATCAACAATAATGTTTGCTGACAATACAAATCTTCTCAAAACCCTATTTCAGGTCATGAATCAGGAATCAGAAAAATTCAACATATGGTTCAAAGCCAACAAACTTTCTTTAAATACTGACAAAACTAAATTCACGCTTTTCCACATGACGACCCAATCTGATAACCCTCCACTAAAATTCCCAAACCTATTGATGAGTAACAAAACCATTGAATGAGGTTGCTACCTTAAGTTCATGGGTGTATTAATTGATGAACATTTATATTGAAAAAAATCACATTAAAACCGTTGAATATAAACTCGTGTGTGCTATTTATCTTCTCTAAAAATTGAAACCCTATGTTAATCTTCAGTCTCAAAAACTTTTTTATTTCAGTTTTATACACAATCACCTTTCTTATGCTAATATTACATGGGGTGGGTGGGGTTGCAACTCACAAAAAAAAACTATTAAAATCTTCATGTATGCAAGATCATAACATGCTAAAAGAGACTTGATAGCGCATTACCTGTAATGGATGATTTTAAGATTCTGGACATCCACAACCTTAATATTTACCAAGACCTAATATTTATGTTTAAAGTTAATAAAAAACAAGCATGTCCAAATTTCAACCATTTTTTTGAGCTAAGTAACTAACGAAAACTTATGATCCAATCATAGAAAAAAAAATCGTTTCAACCAAAAAACTCTTGTAAGTATGTAGAATATTCTCTTTCCTATAGAGGTCCTTAACTTTAAGACCTCTAAGTTGTGATGTGTCAAAAGTTAGAGAATTCAAAAGGTGTCAAAAGTTTAAATATCTTTAAAAAAAATGTTTAAATCTCTATCGTTTATGTTGTGTTATAAATTGAACTATGTGATGAAATAGTTTTCTTTTTTATTTTTTATTTTTTTTCTTTCTTTGTGCGCATTTATTTCTATTTTTTACATTTAATCTTTAGTTTTACTAACCACAATAACACGTAACTCTTACAGAAGGTAATTTTTGCAGAACTCTTGCAAAACAAGTGTTCTATGAAATGATAATCAGGCATTCTTGCCGAAATTAATCTTCAAGGTTCCCCCTCCAATTCGTGCATAACAGTCTTATACACATTAAGCTTTGAATATAAATGCGTAAATACTTATATTTTATACATTAATTCAAGTCTATCTCTATTGATTTAGATTTTATGATACCTTACATTTATTTGCTTACATTGTAATTTTTAAACAGGGAGCAACATGTATATTTGATATCGGTAAACATTTAATAATAATAAAAATTTCTTTTTTATGTAATCTTTTTCATTATTTGAAGGCTTTTTGTTTTTGCTTCCGCTTATTGAATTGAATCTAAACTGTTATTATTATGCAATAAACTGTTATTATTACGCAATAAACTGTTATTATTATGCAATAAAAGATCGAATACAATTTTGTGGCTTCCCTTGTGCAAAACTCTATTCATAGAATTAAATATAATGTCAGGGTTTTCCTTTTGCGATCATATGCAAACTAATCAAGACAACACTGCAAACAAAACACTTTGTGAGTTGGGAACAATTAAAACAAGAAAACAACATCAATTTGATGTTATGTGTATATTTTCTTCTATAATGTTCAATCGGTTTAGGTAAATATACATTTTATACCAGCATTTTTTTTTTTTTCAGTTTGAACCTTTGGAAATTTTAAACCAATTTGGAATACTGTGTTATACTCGGTTCCATCAGGCTGGTTAACAACCTTTCAGCTGTCAATAGAATCTAATTGCAAGTATAGGGTCAACTACTAATGGCATCTTATTGCAAGGATAGGGTTAATTCATCTGAATTTAGGGTTAGGGTTAGCTATCTGTAGCACCAAAGAATTGGGTTAACTGTTATTAAAACATTTCATTCCATTTATAGGGTTAATTATGTATAGCATTTTTTAATAGCATTTTGCTGCTAGGATAGCATTGTCAATAAAAAAAGTTTATAAAACCAACACAAGCAAAAATATAGTATAGACATAATGGTATCTCTATCTCATACGGAAATATGAAAGACTTAAAATGACTTCCAGGAGTGTCTTTGTGCAGGAATTTTCTTATTTTTCAGAATAACCTAACTTCTCTTTGAGTTTTGTAAGACTTTTTTAGTTGGATTTTTGTTATAAAAGCATGTCAATCATTTTAATTCTCTTTTCTTTCTTAGGTTATGGTAAATGGTATTCAAATAGTTAAGCCATATAGTTTCACTTACACTTCTAATTTACTACCTACCATCACATCTATTGCCCCATCAATAATTTCTGTTTATGGTGACAGCATTGGAATAAATGGTACCAATCTCGAGAGTGCTATTGTAATGATAGGTGGAAAGATATGTAATGTTACAGAATCACAGCCTTTAATTTGTGTTACACCTGTTTTAATGCCTGGTAAAAAGGAAGTTGTTGTTTTTGTGCCAAATTGTGGAATCCTTTCTTCAAATATTTCTGTGGAATTAGAAGTGAACAGCTTTTCTCCACAAGAAAGCTCTGTACTTGGTGGCACTGATGTAACTATAGTTGGGAAGGGATTTAAATATGATAAAAATCATGTAACAGTATTTTTTGGAGAAACCGAATGTGTAGTTAAAAGTTGTGTAGATGAAAAAATTGAGTGTACTACTGGTTCTGCTGTGAAACAAGTTGAGATTGATAACAGCTTGTCAACATCTTGTGAGTACTTTTAGAAAATTTTAGCTTATAAATAAAAACAACTTGAAAAAGACATAAGACATAATTATTTTTCTGTGTTGGCATGACAACTTACAAATTAAAAAAAAAAAACTATTTTTATTGTGTTTTTTTTTTTTTTTTTTTTTTTTTTTAATTAAAACCATCATGAGGTTATGGTTTAATGAGGCAAATTATGTCACAGAGCTGGATTTTTGAAAAATTCTATTGAAAACTTCTTGTTAGCCATGGCAAAAATGGACCAGAAATCTAAATTTTTTATCTTACTCAGAAACTGCTCACTAACTGTAGAATTGGTAATTTCTATTTTTTGCTACGAGTCAAATTTTTCACTTTGTTTTTGTAGTCTAGTGGCCATACAGATAACCTCATCTTTGAGGGTATATGCAATTATATGCAATGTTATTGGGATCTTCCTGATGACATTTTTGAAATGCTGCCAAGCACTTTTAGTTGGAAAACTTTTTTTAAGGACCTAAATACATTTAGTCCAATTTTGGTCTGGCCCCAAGGCCTAAAATTATTATTCTGCTCATTTTTTCATCGTTTTTTTCAAAATTTAATGCTGGTTATTATTCTGTACTTTATTGCATATTAAAAAAAATAAGCATGTTAAACGTATTGAAATATGTATGAGAAAATATGAAAATAGGTACTTCAGGAATATAACGTGTACTCTACGGGAAATTTATCGTTACTTATTATAATAGATTTTAAACATATCATAATCTTTACTGCTGCTATCGTCCAATTCGCTTTCACTATCGTTACTGGTAACATAATCGTTGTTTTCAACGTTAACATTGAACTTGTTGCAGCGTGATTCTCAGTATTCACAAAATTCTGAACAAGGTTTTCTTGCATTTGCACAGCAAAAAGCTATGGCTTGATATTTACTAGTTAAAAAAAAAATATTTTTGTGTCTTATATGGTAATTTCAAGTATCATATGTTCATATCATTTGTTGAGCTTAACGCTTTTAAGTTCACCTTTTTGAGCCTTGGAACTGCAGTTTCTCTTTCTTTAATATCATTGTAGATAGGCTGTGTAATGATCACAGCAAGGGAATTTGCTGGTTTAAGGCCATTTTATAAAGATATATTAGTGTCGTAATTATCAAATATACCCAAACAACATGGTCATAGTCAAATAAAATAATTATATTCGTAGATACTAATACATTCAATAAAAATTTTAAAAATTAAAATAAAGAACTATAAAACACTCAAAGTTACATATAACACTCGCATAAACAAATTTCACCTTTCCAATCCTTGATTTGATGTTTAAAAACCTCTATAGCATTATCCAAATAATATTTTCCAAATAAGACTCCCTTTAAACTGGAATGAATTTGTTAGAAAATATGGGAGGAAGATTTAATTTAGAATTCTAAGCTTATAAGGAACTTGTTACAATGAGAAAAGACCTTGAGCTAGTTTAGGGTTTTTATGACGAATGAGCTTGTATATTTCAGTCATCAGTAACTGCGATTGTCTTGTGTGCACACTACAATAGTTAACAATTAACAATTCGTCAATATCTAAATCAAAGGAGAAGATTAAAAGCTGTAGATTTGTGCACTCTTCTGAAATAACTAATTTAAGCAAATTTTTCCCTTATTTCTGAATCAACTTTGAATTTTTAATAAAATGATGTATAACATGACCATATTTGGGCCAAATAAAAGTTCTGGGTTTTTAGTTCTAGGCCAAAATTGGGCTAAATGAATTTAGGTCCATAAAAAAAATTTCCTAACCAAACATACTTGGGGCAACTTTTCAAAATGTCATGAGGAGTACCCAAATAACATGTTAAAACAAAATAATTGTATAATTGTATATGTTAATGCATATACTTATCTTTATGCTTATGCTTATGCTTATGTTTATGTTTATGCTTATGCTTATGTTTATGCTTATGTTTATGCTTACGCTTATGTTTATGCTTATGTTTATGCTTATGATAATGTTTATGCTTATGCTTAGGTTTATGCTTTTGTTTATGCTTATGTTTATGCTTATGTTTATGCTTATGTTTATGCTTATGTTTATGCTTATGCTTACGCTTATTTTTACGCTTATGTTTACGCTTATGTTTATGCTTATTTATTGTTTGTATTATGAATTCTTCTGCCATTTTGAGATAGATAAAAAATTTAAAAATTAATGGTTTTTATGTCTGCAAATCCAGAAAAGGTAGGTTGTATTAGTAAGTGTCAGTGATGCCTTATTTTGGATGGTGGAAATTTTTTTTTAAATCATTTAAACGGATGTATTATTTTTAGTTATTTATTTATGTTTATATTTTTTATTTCTTTTTTGTTAGCTTGTATACTGAAATTATTAATTTTATTTAGCTTTTGGACCAAATACTAGGTGGAGTCAAAATTATGTTGAATTATACGAAGGAGATCAGATAAAAGTGAGTTGTTAATTAGAGTTGACTTTGAATCTAAAAAGCGTTCATTTTTTATGCTTGAATTGAATTGAATTTACGAGCTCTGTTAAGAGGATATATTGAATATTTCACACAGATACTAGTTCTTTGATATATGATTAAAGTTTTTATTCTGTAAATATATATATATATATATATCTTGCGTTTTTTTTAACATGATGTATCATGCCTTTAAAGCATTTCAGTTTTGATGACTGTATCAAAAATTTTTCAGTTTCATTGGGAGTCTGATGAGCGCTCAAAGTTTGCTATTGGTATATACATACTTGATGAGGGTAGTGCACTAGATGAGGAGTCACAACCGGAATGTCAGCCTGGATCTTCAGGGTCTTGTGTCATAACATTTAATTTAGCAGGAACATACTCAATTTCAAGTGGGTATTTCCGAGAAAACTCCGTCGAAGGAGACTTCACAATGACGGTCAAAGTTGTTAAAATGATAAACATTGCTGGAGATCTTACTTTGACTGTTAAAGGTAGCTTGTTAATTACTGTTCGCATTAAAAAAATATATAAAGTATTAACGAAAAGGATTTTTTAAGTGGTTTTCATGAATCAAATTTTTACGAAGTGCTTGTTTGTAAGTGGCATGTATATTTTGAAACTTAATGGAAAGCTAATTATTTTTTTTTTTTTTTTTTTTTTTTTTTTACTTTAGTTAATATCAAATAATGAGGTTTTAATTTGGGTTGTAATTTATTTTAAATATTTTTATACAAAATTTTGTAACAGAACGCGAAACAACTTATTACATATTTATTGTAAAAATCCCTGCATTGTATTTTTCTCGATGTTTTTTTTTATTTGAAACTATTTAAGAAACTCTTCATTCACAAAAAATTATAATAAATGCATAAAAGTTTTGGTAATGTTTTCATAAATTATCCATCACCATTGTCTTTGTTCTATACAATTTATAAGAAAAATAAAACTTTATCAATTCATGAATTCATGCTGGCTGGAATTTGCTATAAAACTCCTAGAAAAAACAACAACATTGAATGCTCTTTGAATTTGGCCAAGATTTGAGATGTCTTATATATAGTTTATTTTCTTTTTTGTTTTCAGGATTCCTTCCTTCAACAAATCGTAAAAGAAGATCGGATGCCTCTTCTTTTCTTTATAGTTCAAGTAAAACAGCTGAGGTTCATGAGATTGACAAAGATACTTGTCAGAGCATCACTATACATGGGCAAGGGTTTGATCCCAACCACAATAGCAACGCTGTGTTGTTTGGTGCATTTGAATGTCATATTACAAATGTAACAGAGACTGAAATAAGTTGTAATTTAAGCAAATCCATGCCTCCAACTGATACCTTTTTGGAACTCAAGCTAAGGCCTAATGCATATGGTCTGGCTCTCATTCGCTTAAATAGTAGATTGGCTAGGTCAGTAAAATGTTACCCTGAAGTAAACAGTGTAACTGGAGCTTTCTGTGGCTCAATATTTGGAGGAGCTGTTGTAACTATGCATGGTGTGCACATGGATTTGCCAACAACCAATGTTTTTATTGATTCAAGTTTTCCTATATCATGCCTGTATGAACCGATTATATGTGAAAAGATGTCACAAGATTTTGCAAGTTTTACATGCAAAATGCCACCGTTGTTTGATCTTGGTTCTTCTCAACATGCAGTTGAACTGAGAATATGCAATTGTCATCATCCATGTGAACGCAAAGTGATAGAGAGTTATTCTAATTTTACTTATGATGCCAGCTGTACTCCAGTTGTTAACGCCGTTACTTCAAAGATTGTTGATCATAAAGGAATCGAATTGACAATCGCAGGATCAAATTTTGGTCTAGATAAAAATGGTTTAGAAGTATTTACAGGACACGTGTCTTGTAAAGTTATTTTTGTTAACAACACGGAAATAAAATGTTGCTCAGAATTTCCGACCAATCTTGCCTCATCAATTGTAAAAAGAAGACGAAGAGATTTATCAGCAGGTGTTTACCCTGTCAGAGTGTTTCGTTATCCTTGTGGTAACTCAAATTCAAATATCACAATTACAATCTCACAATCAATTACCAATATTTCTCCTGAGAAAGGCAGTGTTTCTGGAGGGACACTGGTCACAATTTTTGGCAATGGACTTTCAGGAGATGATATTATAAAGTTTGATAATGCTGAAGCAACAGTTGTGCAGGTGATCAGTTCACAGAAGATTTTAGTTAAAACGCCTCCTGGATCGCATGGTGATGCTTCTGTATCAGTCGGACAATACAACGATTATAACTTCAAATATTTGTATAATTGCACACCTGAGCTTACTGCCATTTATCCCACTGATGGTGTATCTGGGCAAATTCTAGCATTGAATGGAAGTTTTATTTCAAATAATAAATCACAAGTTACAGTTACAGTTGGCTCAAAAAAATGTGTAATAATTCAGTACGAAAATGACTTCATCACCTGTAATCTTCCACCTTATCATGCGAGCACACAGAATATAAAAGTCTATGTGTCTGGATACGGTGATAGTAATTCCCAGGAGTTTATTTACTCACTTCAAATCAATAACATTGATATTTTGAATAGCAGTATTTGTGGTGGAAGGATCATTACAATAGCCGGTAGTGGCTTTGCTGACTCTGCAGAAATCTTTATTTGCAATCAACAGTGCTCTAAAACTATATATGTTTCTACTACTTTTCTGAAATGCATGATCCCCCCAATGCACAACAACAATAGCAGTTGCTATATCAGGATTAAAATTGATGATGCTGTGGTTACTCATCATTCAAAATTTCATTATGACTTTAATCTCACACCAAATATAACAAGTGTAGAACCTGTTCGTGGTGGTACTGGAGGTGGAGTTAATGTTACACTTACAGGGACTGGATTTATTACTGGCTGTAAAGTCACAATCGGTGGCGTGGATTGTAATGTAATATCTGTAAACAGCACTGCAATTAGATGCACAACAGGTCCATCGCTGGTAACAAATGAGAATGCTGAAATCATCGTATTCCACAACAATACAGGTTATGCTTGTATCGATTCAATTGAAAGAAATGTAACATGTCTGCATGACTACGCGTCTAAAGTTAGGTTTGATTACATCGATGTTTGGAGCTCAAAATATTCGTGGGGTGGGGAAAGTCTTCCAGCCAAAGGTAGCTTACAACTTTTCCTAAACTGATGTTTATGTAGTTTAACAATAATTTTTAAATATGGTGTATAAAATCTAATATTATTTTAACTAAATGCTATACATCTTCCAAACTGCTTACAAGCTATAAACGTTAAAATAGCCTGCAATGTTACATTGCACTTATACACACAAATACTTGAGAATTATACAATTTTTCTAAATAAATTAATTATGTTAATTTATTATACAATTACTTGAGAATTTGCAGGAAATGTTATACAATGATTTTAAACACATTTTGTTATTGTATAAAAATTTTTTCTCCTTTTTTGATTAGTACTTGACAACTTGTAAGAGTTTTGTTGTAAACTTTTACATTTTAGGTGATTTTGTCATAGTCAAAACAGGCCAAACTATGTTACTCGATACAAATGTAACAGAAACTTTGAAGATGCTCCTTATTGATGGAGGAAATCTAATATTTGACCGTATTAATATTGAATTGCATGCTGAAAATATTCTAATCACAAATGGCGGAACATTCATGGTGGGAACTGAAGATTGTCCATTTTGTGAGAATGCATTGATAATGTTGCACGGTCATGTTCGCTCAATCGAATTGCCTGTATATGGAGCCAAGTCATTAAGTTTGCGTGAAGGTCATTTGGGTTTGTACGGGAAGCATATCTCAAACACATGGGGTTATATCAACGAGACTTTAAATAGCAATGATACAACGTTATCACTTCAGTTTGAAATTCCTAAAGGTTGGAACGTAGGCGACGAGATTGTAATTGCAGCTACTGGAAATGCTGGAAAAGGTATAAAGGAAAATGAAGTGGTTCGGATCAGCAAGATTACTGGAAACCAGATAATGTTTGATCCTCCGCTAAAATATCAACATATTGGAATTGAACAGAGCTATTGTGGCAAGACTATAAGAACATATGCAGAAGTAGGTCTGTTAACTCGAAACGTGGTAGTTAAAGGTTCTTTTAATGAAGAGTGGGATGGTACAGTCGAAGAATGTAAACAAGAATTTGACGCTAATCAGTTTGCAACTCAAAAATGTTTTAGGGGAAAATTCGGAGAGGAAAGAGGGAGCGATCAGTTTGGTGTGCAGATTATGGTACATTCTGATCATCATTTGATGGGCCACAAAAAAGCAGTGGCACATTTTCATTACATCGAAGTAAGCCATGCTGGTCAAGCATTCCGATTGGGTAGATACCCTATCCATTTCCATATGGAAGGAGATGTGCATGGTTCTTATGTTTTAGGCTGTGCAATTCATCACAGTTTTAATCGTGCAGTGACAATGCATGGTGTGCATAATTTAGTGGTTGAAAGAAATGTCATTTATGATATACTTGGTAAATATGTTTTTATTATCCTTCTCACTCTTAACCAAACAAAATTATATAGCAAACATTTTTTTCAACTTATGGAATTTTGAACTTGATGGTTTACTGAATAGGTTTTCAAGAAAAACTATTCCTGATGTTTTTTATGCTTTTCGAAATGTTTGTTAATTTATTAATTTCTGTGGATCTCAAGACTTCTGGAATTTTTCAAGTAAGAGTAAGTCTTTGATCCCTTCACTCTTCAGTGGATTTTAGCTCATTTCTTCTACTAATAATAAGGCTGATCTATTTACTAAGCTGTTCAACTACTAGGCAGGAAACTAAAGAAGAGTTTAAACTCTAAAGTTATTGCTAGTTATTGTTATTGAAATGCTACTCAAAGGCTGAGTTGATGATACCTGGATTTGAACTCGGTATTCTAAGATTTAGAGCCAGATGAGTTGCCAAATGAGCTATCTAAGTATTATTCTGGACACCTGCTGCCTGACTTTCGACTTAGGACAGACATTAAATTCACTTATCTCAACATAACTAAAATAGTAGCAATTGTTATTGTTACTCTTGGTCCTCATGAAGTTATTGGATGAAATCCTTCTAGCTGTACTTCAAAAATGATATGGCACAGAAGGTTGGTATTTGAAATGCAAATGACATTCTCTTTGTAAGAAATGATGATTATGAGTTTCTTAGACCAAAAACAAAAAAAAAACAAATAAATGCTATCTTTAGATAATGTATTCGACTGAATATAAACTTGATTTAACCTTTTCACTTAAAGCTTTTGATTGGTCATTTAAAAAGGCTTTTGATTGGTCAGTTAAAAAGGCTTTCGATTGGTCAGTATTACAGAGGGCTTAAAGAATTCATTTTTTTCTTTTTCTTTTTTTCTTATCAGTGAGTTGACTTAATTTAGCTTTGTGAAGTGTCAAGTAAAATAAAATAAGAAGACATATTTTTTACTAAAATGGAAAAGTAAAATTAGAAGTTACAATCTAAATGCCCTTTTTTCAGATGATAGTCTTGATATTGGTGACCAAACAAAAGTACTAGTTTTACTGTAATTAACCGGCCTTGATTAACCTGCATTCAAAATTATTATTTGAACGAAAATTTCTTTTAAACGGAAAATTAAAAAGCTTGTATTAATTGAATTTCCGTGCTTCACCGTTGACAAATGCATTAAATTTCTAAAATGTTCATAATAGCCATGCAGGGTTCAATGTACTTCAGATGCATTGTTTTGATATTTCACACTTAATTCTAAAGTTATTTTCTGAGACTGATGAATGCAAAATATTAAAGTTCTTAAAATTTCCAAAAATGACCCTTTCTACATGAAATGTCATTTTTAGTTTTCCGCAATGTTCATTATCTAAAGTTCATTGAGAACTTTTTTGATAATTAAAAATATAAGTAAAATTGCAGGGGAAATGGCTGATGCTCGTAGCTAACAGTAGCCTCAATGTTTAAATTTTTTGAAAATTTTGTTTAAAAAAGATTTACCAAATAAAATTACAGTTTGGCATACCAGCATTATAAGGCATTACACCATCAAATATCATTGTGAAGAACTACAACACCGGCTATTATTGTTATGTAGTGTTACAAAACCAAATATCATTGTGTATCATTACAACACTACATATCATGGTGGCGCCAAGTATTGCTTAGCCTTACAGCACCATATAATGTTTTACAGCATTTCACAACCGAATATTATTTTGTAGCATTACATCATAAAATATCATTGAGCAGCATTGCACCACCAAATATTGTGTAGCTTTACTCTAGCAACAATTTTTGTTTAGAAATATACAACCTACTATCATTACTATTGCTTAGCATTACAGCTTCACATTATTTTGTGTAGAATTACACCGTCAAATAACATTGTGTAACATTACAACACCAAATATTAGTATATTGCATTGCACCTCCAAGTATAATTATGTTGCATTGCAAGACCGCGTGTTGCTGTGTAGTATTACAATACCACAAACTATTGTGTAGTATTGAGACTGCATGTTATTCTGTAGCATTACAGCACCACCTACCATTGTGTAGCATTGCACCACTAAATATTGTTTTGTAGCATTACTCCACCACACACATATACTTTGTTAAGCATTACAGCACCACGTATCGTTATGTAGCATTTCAACACCATTAAAACTGGCAAATAAATTTATTTTTATAAAATTTATTTTTTGATGTTAACTTGATTATTTATTTGATTTCAAATTATCCTCAGATTAGTACTCTTTTGTTATGTATGCCAACTAAAAACATTCTTTATTGTTTCTTTTTTATGTATTATTGAAGAAGAAATGTAGACTTCACCATTTTTGGCATTAAAGGCCATTCTTTGTAAAGTTTAGCTATGAACTTTGTTCATTCCGTGTCAATTGAGCCTGAAAAATAAAAAAAAAGTCGCCATATTTCTCAGCTTTGGATGATTTTTACACAGTTAAGAGAACTTAATAAAACATGAATTTCATGAAATTTTCAGCCTCTAACTCCAGCCGGTTCCCAAGATATCTTTTAAAATTGGCCCCATACCAGCCTGGCTCTTACCTCTTGCCCCATCATCATCGCGAATCTTGCCCCATCATAATCACGAATTTTGCTCCATCATAATCGCGAATCTTGCCTCATCATCATCTCGATGCTTATGTAGAGACTTAATGTTATTTGACTTTGAAAATATTTGCTTAAAACCTGATTATTTTCTGGGGTAAGGAATGAAAAGGCCAGAAACCTCATAAACTGTGATTGAATAGGTGTATTCATCAAATCAAATAATTTTGTGTACTTTTTCATATACTTGATTGCGATGCTCAAGAAACCAATGTGGGCTCAAAAAACAAATTTTTATGAATCATTCTATATCCAATAAACTTTCAAAAAACATTGATTTTTATCTGCGAATGTGCAGATAAAACACAGTCAACATTGTAAAAGCATAAATTTTACACACCATACGCCATCTTTAAAAAAAAAAACGAAAAAAATTACAACAAATGTAATTTTTAGAAGAATTAATTGAATCAAAATAAATCTGTGTTATTGAGATGTGCTGTTGTTCCAGGCGTTATATATAATATTCAAATGTAAAATTAACATATAGCAAATTCTAAAATTCCAATTGGAATGTGATGCTCTTCAACATCATTTCCTGGCAAGGTAATATTGGTAATATTTCAATCTTAAAGAACTGAAATTGTTTGTGATGTAACAAGTAACGAGTATCGATGTAACAAGTAATGAGTGCATGGTTCATCATTGTCTGAAGTGTCCTGGTATAGTTGCTTTAAACAAGTTCCCTGAGGCACAATTAATGGACAATGGCGATGACAAAGAAATATCATTTAATCAATGGCAGACCACAGTCCGCACAAAATTGATCACCCAGATAACACAAGGTGATGTTATCCAAGGCAATAGACAATTTAACAGCTGATTCTCATTCTTCTGGACGAATATATAGTTTGACTGCTAGAATGACAAAGCAAATTTTAACACAAACCTAACATCTATTTTTGTATCCAGCTTGTTTTGTAAATATTTCTTATTAATACTTGTTCTATTATTTAGTATTTAGCTTAATTATTTTAATAAGCTATTCTTTAATAATTTAATACTTGGTTTCATAAACTAAACATATATATATATATATATATATATATATATAATATATAAAATTCACACCTTAAAAGATAGAGTAAGATAAGATTGTAATAGAAAGGTTAAATAGTTTCTAACCCTTCTGAATATTTTTGACTTCTAGAAGGATCTAGAAAAATTTCAAATGATAGATTTTAAGTTAAAGCATACATATATTTAAAATATATTTAGAGAGAGTGACTGCCAGTAGAGTTAATTGGAATTTTCAATAAATTTTTTTTCCTTGGATAAAAGCTTCCAGGAATGATATCGTAGTGATTCTTTCCTATTTTGAGAGGGTATGAGAAGACTCATAGTTAAACCGTATGTATTTAGACTTAACACTAACTTGTAAAACCTCTGCAAATGTTCAGGTTTTGCAGTGAAATGAAAATTGTAAACAGGATGTTATTTTAACTATCAACAACCTTGAGTTTTCAATTTATTTTTTTAAGCCTGTGATTGTGTTGCATCCTCGTGATTGTGTGACATTAGCCAGCAAATATTTTTGCCTTGGTCAAAATGCAACTGCGTTTTAGGGTTTTAAAAGGTTTGCCCTTGGAAATTGGTGCTTATTTGTAATAGATTAATTTTCAGTCTATTTTTTGATCTAAAAGTAAATTTCTTTTTAATTCAATAATTAAACATAGACCAACACAGCGCAAATAGTTTATAGATCATAAATAATATGTCCGTAGGGACATTCAAGTAAAACTTGTACAAATGCAAATACAAATTTTACTCAAGGTAATCTGTAAACATTAACGTAAAACATTACGTTAAAGTAAACATTAACCTTAGCTTACATTGGTTGAAATTGTGCAATGATCTGTGAAATTTGTCTAATTTATTTTATTTACTTTTTTTTTTTTTGTGAAGGTGCTTATTACCAGCCTAATTTTTTTTTTTTTTTTGAGCTGTTGTATAAATTTTCTTGTTATAAAGGTTTTGAAATGAAGTTTATGAGGCAACAGTAATTCAATTGATCTTTGTTTATGTAATTTTAGAATATTTTAACGCACTTGTAGAAAATGTGTAAGCGTGAAGAGAATTCGTAAATTTTTGTTCTTTTGTTCCAAATCAAGTAAAATAATAAAATTTTGTTAGAATTATGAAAAACTTTGTTGTCAGATAATGTTATCACTTCTAATAGTTAAAACCAATATTTTTGAGGAAGGGTGTGTTCTGCTTTCATCTTTATGAATTCATTGTAGCCAAGTGTTTCCATGGCAACATTGATCAAGTATCGTAAATGAGATGAAGCATGCAATAAAATGAAATAAGCTAAGTCATCTTAGTGATTCTAAGCATCAAAAAACTTTTAAATAATGATAACTTTGCCCCAGGATATCATCAGAAGTTCTTACGGCACATCAGCAAAGTCCTTAGCTGCAAAGTAATTGAAATTAAACAGGTAAATTTTCCTGCCCGAAAAACAAAATAATTTCCTTAATTTCCAGGCCCTTCTTCATTATAAATAGTACATGTTGATTATAGAAGTTTCTAACATTGTACCTCTGAGTCATTAATTTAGTATGCTGTTTTTAAAAAGGAAATGATTCAAGTTATTTTATAGTTTTATAAAATAACCCAATAAATAACCATTTGCTGGTTATTTATATTACATGATAAAACTCAAATGTACACTGAATTAATGTCATGATATGTTTATTTATCTTCAGGAAATGCATATTTTATGGAAGACGGAATAGAAACTGGGAATTTTATAAGATATAATCTTGGTATATTTGTAAAGCCTTCAAGTTCTAATTTAAATGTTGATATCACTCCTGCTGTTTACTGGGTAACAAATGCAAATAACACAGTATCACATAATGCAGCGGCAGGAGGAAGCCATTTTGGATATTGGTATCAAATGTTTAGTCACCCAGAGGGTCCTTCATTTACTAAATCAGTGTGCCCTAGGTATTGAATAGTTTTATTTATATGCTTTCTCTTAGTTGTACGAAATAGCGGCAAAAAAATCCCTTTAACTCAAATCAATTTTCCAGTTACGAAGAGTAAATACACCTAAATATCTATAAAAATACGTAACATCACTATAGTTGTAAATTTAGAAATTTGTAAATTTTTTAAATTTCGTGAATTAGCGAATAATGCTGAATATGCAAAATGTTTACCACCAGACCTGATAATGCTGAATATGCAAAATGTTTATGACCAGATCTGATAATGGTATAATAACTGGTACAATAGTACCAGTTTTATAAAGTGTAATTTTAAATTAAAGAAATTTATGATATTGTTATCTAAGCCCATAAAAATTAAAATCGGGGATTTAAATTTTCTATTGTATTTACTAAAGTTAAAGTTATATCAAAACTATCATAAAGAAGAAGCTTTATATTTATTAATCTGCCTGATTATACGGTGAGTCAAACTGTTAATTGAACAATAATAAGCAATAGCTTTATGTAACATTTACCTACTTTGGCATAGAACACCTTGCTTTTGGTCTCGAGTTTACTTGAAAATTACTTTTGTATAAAACAAGCATTTCATCAACATTCTTATTATACAATACATAGTAAGAATTTGTTATGAATACATAGAAAAAATTGTTCCAAAATGGTAGCCATAAAAAAAATGAAATGCTAAATAAAATCTCGACATAAAGTTTTGTGACCTGTTTTGTGACCTGTTTTGTGTTGATTGTAAACACAAAACACAACACAAAAGCAGTGAAAATGCAAATTATCATTATTTTACGTTTCCCCCGGTGAAATTACGTAAAGTAATGATAATTTGCAATTAAAATGCAAATTAAAATAAAATAAAATATTTAATAACTGTAAAGTAAACATGTTTCATGCCAACAAGTATTAATGATGGAAGATCTTTTGAGGTCTTTTTTTGCCTATGCATGTTTTTTAAATGAGAAACTTTGTTAAGAGATTCTTTAATACTTTTAGAAGAAACTTTGAACACCTGTAATTATTTCCATGATAAAATCCCTCATGTTGTCTATATTTTAGCTGAGCAGTGTTAATTTTCAGATAAGTATCAGTGGCCTACTTTACTTAAAACTTTATCTGAATAACGGAAATATGATACAAGTTTTCAGGTTTGTAAGAGAATTCCTTTTTTTTTTAGATTAGTCCCAATGTTAGAATTTCGTAATAATTCTGCTCACACATTTGGTCGCATTGGATTGTGGATCTTCCCTATATACCATCCTTCAAAAACCGGTGCCTGTAATGACAACTCCCATCATACGGCAAAGTTTAGTAATTTCATTACTTGGAACAATAATAAAGGTGCTGAATGTGTTGAGTGTGGTGCAGTAAGGTACAATACATATTACTTGAACTCTCTGAATTTTAGAGGTCAGAATTTTTTGAAATAAGCTAAATCTTTTGAGTTTTACAGGAATTAAATTTCCTCTAAGGAAAAGTTTAGCGGCCAATGTTTTAATACTAAATTTCTAAAACAGTCAGCAAAATGTGCTGTATGATAAATTGAATTATTCCAATAAACTGCTTGTTAAATTTTGAAATTCTCTTCTGCACATTACACATTATTGTTCAATCTTGTTTAGCAGGGGTTAATAAATAAGGGCGACCTACACATTCACTACCTTCCCTGCACACCAGCTTTTATATCATTTTTCGAATACACTGGAAAGGAGTTGAAATATTTCCACCTATTAGTTATTGTTTTTCGATTTCAAGTTGGAGCGTTAACCCTTGTGATGCGCATCCTGTATATATGCAGGATACAAGTTCAGTGAAAAATCCCGTATATATCCCGTATATTTATATAGGATAATTCATATCATTTTTTCCTGGGCAATTACAAGACAGGCACATATTATGTTTAGTTCTAAATTATTCAGAAATACTCTTAGATGATTGGTCAATATATCTCAAACGTAATATATGAGTTTTATTGCATAATTAATTTTTAAAATCAAAACAATAAGATAGGATAATAAGATGGCGACGAATAGGTTTGGCGAAGCAAAAGTGTACTGAACAACACACGGTATGAGTTTAAAACATGCAGTGTTGTTTTGTGTATTGACAACTACTTTGGGATCTACCACACTTACAAACACTAAGCTGAACAATACATGGAGATTTTTGAATCAACAATAGACTGTTATGTTTTTATAATTTACTTAATTTTTTTTCATTGACTTAGAAACCGTTGAAAGATCTAAAATTTACGAAATATTTGCTCAAAACATTACCCATGTCTGTCAAACTTTTTCATTTATTGTAATTTCTCATAATTTAATTAAAAAAGAGAAGAATAGAATAATTATAATATTGGAATTTTCAAAAGTCTCAAATTTGTTTTGTCTGATACATTCAGAAAATCCAGTCCACACCACAAAGGGTTAAGAACAAAAGAACTGTCTACAATAGAAGCTTCTTCGCACATGCTACATGTTGTTTTTAAAAATTTTTGGCTATTTTGATGTCAAAAAGAAAATAAAAGAACAAAGGATTATTTAATACAACCTTTAGGAGTTTGATTATAATATTCTGAAAATAGCCCTAACTTGGAGCAAAAGCCATAACTCAAGGTAACAAATGTAAAAGCATTTAAAAAAAGTCAGGAAAAAGCAATCACTGATTAAATACTCAGGGGAAAAACATTAACTCATGCAAAGCTCAGTCTAATTTGTCATATTGTTTAATTTTTTCATAGTTTTGAAGACTTCTATGCTCTTGATAACACAGAGGCTGGTATCGAATATATTCAGGCTGACTCTCGAAATGCACCTTGGGGCAAGGCTTGGATTTCAAATGCATGTGTTGTAGGTCGATCAAATTTAACTATAAGCAAGGAAAGTTGCACACACAGTGGAATCAAACTTCCATTCTCTGCGCGTCTGACTGTAAACAATGTTGAGTTTCATAATTTTGATAAGGCAGAATGCACTGCATTTGGTACGTGTGCTCATTGTAAACCTCATGATGGTGGGAGTATAGTAAGGACTTCAAACATTTCTTTTAACAATTCTCCAAGGAAAGTCAGTTTAAGTAAGACTTGGATAAATGATTTAGATGGATCACTCACTAGACATCACAGGATATCACGCCCTGAACGTGATGTCACAATATCTACTTCTTTTATTGCTCTTGGTGTTATAACTAACTCTGATATTTTGAATAACTTATCCTGTACCGCAGTGGACTCAATGTCTTACGGAGATCCAGCTTCTGTTTGTAGCAATACTAAATTTGTTAAAATTGCTTTCAATAAATTAAAACCATCATCGCTTGATGAAAAAGACGTATGTTTTAAAAGATACACTGTGGGTAATAATGAAACAGATTGTTTAAATGCAAAATGGCGCAAAAAATCTAAAACTCTGCCAAATGGCTACACTTTGCTTTTAAAAATGAACGAAACTTATAAAATGTCTTTTGTAGACTCTGAGCATCTCACTAATATATCATATTCAATGAGAATATCGGAATTGTGTGCATGTGGGTATATTAAAATTGTACACACGTTTAAACAAATTCCTGATAACTTCAATACTGTTGGATTCGTGTCAAGTAAAAAAAATAGTTCTTCAGAGCTACGTCGTCATGGAGACTGGTATTTCAATACTACTTCTAAACACCTAACGTATCTTATTAAACAGGAATGTTTGAGCAGCAATGCAGCACCTGCAGACAAAAAAATTGAGCTGAAAGTGTATCGCTGCTTTTTTAACAAGTGTATTGTTCCAACTATACCCCCAGCTCCATCTACAAATTGCTCTGATCTTGTGTCATGGAAAGATATGGTACGACTTGGACATGGAGTTGTAGACAATGTAACTAATAACGTAATAATATCAGCAGGTATACTAATTTTCAATACTACTGTCAGCATCCATTAATGTATCCATGTATCCATTAATAAACAACTGATTTTAATCAATTACAGGCCCTCGCCATTCTCTGCTAGTTCATTCATTTTTGGGCCCATTCAGTATCGGCAATCAATCATTGGATTTAAAAATGATTTTTGCTGGTTTAATTTGCTACTTAGCAATGAAATGATATTATTTTAAAATGTGTTTTAAATATAAAGAAATGTAGGGTTGATATCAGCAATATACTGCTAGAGTGTTATGCATACAAATTTTTTTTAGCATAAAGAAATATTGCTGATATCCTCATTTTTTTTTGGGTAATTTTCTTTCGAGACCGCAAGATTTATACATAAAGCTCCATATCCTTAGATTGGTTTGTCATCATTTAATAATTGATTCCTTGATGAAAAACTTATTAATTACTGATTTGGAAATTGAAATTACAAAAAAAAAAAATTCACTAGAAAATCCATAATGCTGTAGGAATTTTCCAAAAAGTTAAAATAATGTAGTTTTAAAAAACTATTTTTTTTATCCTGAAGTTAACATAAATCAACTTTATATGGAATATTCCTTAGGATATAAAAAAAAAATTCCAAAATTTCAATGTCTCAACATGACAAGTTATTTGGATACTGTTATAACAATGACAACAGGGCCCTATGAATTCAAGGACTAATGAGTAAAATGAGGTAATGGAGTCAAAGAGTTAGTCTATTTTTAGAGTAAACAAGGCAGAGATAGACTGTATATTTGTATTTTATAGCTTTTCCTTTAAATGTGTTCCTTAGCTTTTTCATTTCTTAGATGTAAAGGATAAGAAATCAATGGCCTGTTTCACTTCCAGATTTTCATAAATACTCTTATTGTTGAGATAATCTGGGTAAACGAGGCAAAATTAATCATTTCAGGTTTTATTTGAGAGCTGCTCAATAGTTTTTCCAATTTTTTGCATGGAATTAAGGATCAGCGAGGCAAAAAACATGACAAAGTCAGAATTTTCAAGAAAGTTCTGATTTTGATGTAAATAAGGTAAATAAGCTAAAATTTTGTACTTTTTGATTTTTTTTTCTGAAAAATCTTCATGTAAACCTTCTTATTTTTTGCATGGAGTTACATATAAAATATTAATAGTCTTGTTGTCTTTATTTTGTGGTAAAGGAGGCAAAAATTGATAATTATTTTTTTTAACCTTTACCATATTTTTTTGTTATTTATTTGGTTTTAATTGTAATGGTAAAGTTTCAGCCATTTAAATAATTATATACTAAGCGTATTAAATTTTTTATATTAAAGACTTAAGTTTGTAGGTCCACGGAACTTAGAAAATTTCTCTAAGATGAAAAATCGCCATGGTAAATCCGCTTTTCTGCTATACTTTTTATGGAAATAAAAACTCTAATCCACAACGAAGTTTGTTTTTTTTTAATATTTCCTATTTTTGCCTTGGGTTCTCACATGACTTCTTAAACTATGATCAGCCCTTTTACCATATACATAACATCGTGTCTTATAACATGTTTGACTTATAATACCGCCTATGTTTGACCATATACATAACATCGTGTCTTATAACATGTTTGACGTATAATACGGCCTATGTTTGACCATATACATAACATTCTGGCTTATAACATGTTTGACGTATAATACGGCCTATGTTTGACCATATACATAACATCCTGTCTTATAACATGTTTGACGTATAATATAGCCTATGTTTGACAATATATATAATAATGATAATAATAATATATATGCTTGCAATAAAACACTACAAAAAATCGCAGCAATATCATTGAAGAAATAAATTTTCATTTTAATTGCAGTCAAAAACTGTTTTTGGTCAGTTTCTTGATAATTTTATTAACTACAATGTGTCCTAAAGAAATCGCTTTCGTCATGCATCAAATATTTTTTTTAAATATTTGCCTGTAATATCTTGTTTATTTATGTTATTCATTTGAAAGCTACAATTCTAAAAGAAGTTTTTCAGAATATCTTTTGTACTTAAAAAATTTTAAACCAATAAAATTTTTTTACTGAGCTAGATGCTTTTATGTTTGTGGTGATTAGTTGGTGATAAAAAAAAAAGTAGACCTAGCAGTAAAAGTAATCAAAAAAGTAATCAAAAAAAGTAAAAAAAAAGTAATCAAAAACGTAGTCACATAAAAATGTTGTTTTTAGTTAGAAATATAATTCAATTTAAATTTAACTTACAATTTATGAAACACTCACCTTTATTTCAAGACACGAAATAAAATATTAAAGCTAGTTTGATGTTTACATTTGAATGGAATGTTAATGATTCTTTTGTTTAAAGTTTAAATAAAATTCTCTATGGACAGTATTGAAATTAATTTGGTTTGGTTTTGATTTGGTAACTGACAACAAAGATATATCTTATTGTCTCGTTTGAATTATTCGCTACTATTCAAATATTATTAATAAAAAATGGGCAAGGGAGATAAAATATGAAAAAATAGGCATGAGTTTTGGTTCAAAAATCTGCAGAGAATTGTACTATAGAAAGTTTTTTGCTCCAGCAGCAAAGCTCACTATACTCGCTTTTCTGCTTTCACAAAAAATTTATTATTTTCTGATAAATCTGCAACTATAAATATCCAAGTAAGGATTAATATTTCTCCAAATATTTATAAAACTATGCACCCCTGAATTTGATTTTAAAAGCAACCAATTTATCCCTCGTCTACTAAATCTACGATTAAACCAATTATTTTATTATTTATAAACAGTATTATGCAAAAGAAATTTATAAAGTCTTTGAATTTATTAATACAAGGTGAGAAACCTGATGTTGTCATGACGACACAAGGTAAGAAACCTGATGTTATCATCGAAACCTTTAGGAAAGTTTTGCCAAAGGAAGTAAAATAAAAATATATAATTAAGCTAACAAAATTAAAAATAAATAAAAAATAAATAAATAATCAAAATAGGTTTGTAAAATTTAATGTTACTTTAGTTAATTTCAAAAGCGACTTTTGCTTTTATAACTTTGTATATATTTATATAACATATAAATATAATAATAATTATAATCATAATTATGATAATAATGAAATTATATTCTCATTCAATTGTCAGTGAAACAATTTCACATGCGTCATCAAATTATAAGTGTATTTCGAATAGGTAAATTGTGTGTGGTGTTTTGTTTTCTAAAATCACTCAGAAATATAATCGATGGAAGTTGGCCTGACCGGTCATTTGTTGAAAAAAGTTAAGTGCAGTTTGTAAGTAGCATTGATGCAAAGCAAATATTAAGTGCAATGCATTTATTGCACTAGATTTAGAATCTATCTACTCTTGTTTTTGTTTTTTACTATGAACTCAAATGGGAGTTCTAAGTACACCGAGACTAAACCCATTTGCCCTTCTGGAAATAAAGTCATTTCTGGTAAATAAGTATTTAGACCAAAACACTAGAGGTACGACAGGTAACTATCAAGATATACTTTTTATGGTAACAAAAATGATTTTAAAATAGATTTAACTCTGCGCCAATATTATACATGATATCAGTATTTTTCGCGTGCCTTTGTTTTTGAGAATTTAATCATGACCGCTTTTAAGATTTTTTCAGATTTCAATTTTTAGATTTTCCGATGATCTCTGGTATTTTTGAGTTTATCAGTAAAAAAAAATACATTTGCCTTACTCACCAACCAACAAAAATATTAGAATTGCTAGTGTAACCCTATCCTAAAGAAATTTTTGAGCGCGCTTACAATTTCTCTAGATCAAATTTGATCTAAAGTTAGATTATTTACAAATCAAAACTTTCTAGGGTCATGAAGTCAGATTACTTAATGTTTCTGAATTAATGTTTCATTTTTTGTCACCAAAGTAACACAGCTATTTTATGTTAAGGAGCATGTGTTGTTGCAGACGAAATCCTGCCAGAGATGAATCAATTGTTTATTCATGGTCTGCTTCACTTTCCTCCTGATAGGAGTAACATACTCTGTGCAAAGTTAATAGTGCTGACAGGGGAACTTGTCATTGGCGGTTTAAATGGTGATCCTTTGCATCCAAATCAAAATGTTATTATAAAGTTGCTAGGTAACCACAATTCTCCAGATTTCCCTTTACCTAATGGACCAAACTTAGGTTCAAAAGCTTTGGGAATTTTTGGAAAGTTTAAAGCTATAGGCCACCCACGTAGCATTTCTTGGACAGCATTAAATGAGACTTTGGAAGAGGGTAGCAATATTCTGATTGTTAAGGCAAGTATTCAATTTTTTTATGTTAGTGTGTGTGTTCACTCTTAGTGGAAAACAAGTTATGCTGGGTATAAGTTTCATTTGTGAAATTTCTTTCATTTATTAAAGAGTGTATTGTTTTTAAAATTTACCCTTATTTTATTTCTTGCAAATTGTGTACCAGGCCTAAACCAAAAAATAGTAATTCTTAGCAACTGTGATAAGTCTCTTTCTTAAAACCTATCAGTTCAATATTGTTCTGATGTAGAAAATAAACATCTATTGTAGAAGAACAAATAACAAAAATCATGCAAAAATTTATTTACTGAACATCTGATGTATCTTTGTTTGATCGTCCGCACTTTCTTTTGCACTAACACTTCATTTGAAATATAACCGTCCTATATTCTACGATAGTCAGTGATTGTAGCTCAATGGTTAGAGCACTGGTTTTCAATACAGAGTTCGGGCGTTCCATTCCTCCCATGAGACAATCTAGTTGATTCGTATTTATCTATTTATCGAGAGAGAAGATCATTATAATACTTCATTAATGACAGATAAGATCATTATAATACTTCTTTATTGGTTTATTTGTTTATTGTGCTTTACTGATATTCTGGATACTTGTTAGTTGATTTTTCTCACTTATTTTTGTACTTAGGATGAAACTGATTGGAAGCTAAATGATTCTGTAGCAGTCACTACTTCCAGTTTCGAATCATTGGAAACAGAAACATTCACTATTATAGAAGTTGTTTCAAATAGAAAGTTTAAACTAGATAACGCTGCCAAGTACACGCACAGAGCGTCGTCTCATTCGTATGATGATTGGATATTTGAAATGAGTGCTAAAGCAGGATTGTTAACACGCAATATTCGAATCGAGGGTGATGATTCAGATGAATCAGTTACAAAAGACGGCTTTGGGTGCAGAGTACTTGTTGGTAAATACACTCAAGGAAATATATATATTGGTTCTGCTTATATAAAAGATGTACAATTTAAATATTGCGGCCAGCTAGGTTATACAGAATATTATGATCCAAGGTACTATATTTGTTCATAAAATTGAATTGGTATGAACTGCGGTTTTATGGAATTTGATATTAGATTACTTTCTAGTTTCAATCTTTAGTTCGTATATTCTTTATTCGTTATAAACGAATGGCTCAAGTAAAATTTAAAAACATGCGTACTTACTACCATTGGTACAAGCATTTTTACATACATAATTAATTTTATTTTATGTTTAAACTGTTTAGATACGTGTTAGCATTCCTTGATGTTGATGAGAAAGAGTCATATATTGGTAACTGTTCAATGCATGATAGCTATGGGGTTGGTATAGGAGTTTACAATACACACAATTTAACTATTGAGAATAATGTGATTCATCATACTGTTAATACAGCTATTGATTTACAAGGGAGAGATAACCGGCTATTAGGAAATCTTGTGATGATGGTGTTCGCTGAAGTGACATTTATGGTGAGATAATGCTTTCAAATTTATAAAATTTCTCAATAAATTTGTTAATATTGTCTTCAATTTCTAACTGTTTATACTTACTTTGTTTATAAGTGAACTAAATGCTATCAGGAGTTGTTCATAAACAAGCTAAGCAGTTGCAAGAATTTTTTGTAAGTGAACTTGATGATAACTAAAAAAATTTTTAAATTAAAATAAATGATAAGAAAGGTTTTTCTTGTAAATAATCTAGTTATAATCAGTGCTGTTTGCAATCATACTAAATAGCTATCCATATTTTTTTAAGTAAACTGAACCTTACAAGGATTGTTTGTAAAAATGAAATGTGAAAATAAAATACATAATTTGTTATAATGACTCATATTAATATCTTAATGCAATTAGTTAGTTAATTAGTACAATTAACAAAAAATATTAATTTTGTTCTAAGCATTCTTTTTTAAAGGTTACAGAGAAAGGCTCAATGAACATGAAGTGGCCATGTGCTTTCGAATTGAGCAAGGCAAACAACCTAACAATGATCGGCAACAGCATTGCAGGTTGTGAGAAATGTGGAATGACTTTTGCAGGTGTCGATTGTGATAACGAAGCTGCTATAAGTCAAGTATACAATAATGAGGCAAGCGTTATAAATGATATCTTCTTCAAATTTTTATACATACGTGCATAACTTATACATACGCGCATAACTTATACATACGCGCATAACTTATACATACGCGCATAACTTATACATATACGCATAACTTATACATACACGCATAACTTATACATATACGCATAACTTATACATACGCGCATAACTTATACATACGCGCATAACTTATACATACGGGCATAACTTATACATACGCGCATAACTTATACATACGCGCATAACTTGTACATACACGCATAACTTAAAAAATTAAAAGCGATTTTCATTCGCAAGAGAATTTTGATATTGAATTTTTAAAAGAAATTCTCAATAAAACTTTTCATATCCAAAACTTGTCTTTTTCACACAAAAAAAAATCTGCATAACTTTATTTAAACAAAAATTTTTTTCTTTTTTTTTTGAAGCTGTAATGTCATATGCGGGTAGTAAATAAACTAAATTCTGGCTTAGAAACAACAACTATCTAACTGTCCAGCTTGTTACAAGAAGCATTTAATTTATTAACATTTATCCATCTTAATTTAAATGATGCCATAGGAAGTCTGTTTTCTTGTGTGAGTTCATTTTTTTAGACTTTAGATTCAATACCTTCAAAAGCAAAACTTGTTTATTATGTCATTTATTATGGTCTTTTATCATTGCTTAATAAAATACAGTTAGAACATTTGCGAACTTTTGCATAAAAACACGACACTTTTTTCTAGCTCAAACTTTTATCTATGAAGCACCCATATGCTCATTGAACTGTTCTAGATACCATGAATTCCATTTGTTTTAAATATTACATTTTAGAATTTACGTTTAGATTCATTCTACTCTTCATGGTATTCATTTTTTGGGGAAGGTAAATCATGGTTGCACGTATTTAAACAAATTTTTGGTATGGATGAATTATGATTATGGATTTTTTGTATGGCCAGACAAGACAACTATTGTTGCTGATTCAATTTTTGCAAACAACAAGGTTTGTTTACATAATATCCTTTTTTTTTTTTTTTTTTCATTTTTTTTTTTTTTTGACAAGGTTACAAGAAATAAAAACCCCTAATGAGTATAGCATGTAAGATCGTGAAGTAATTTTTTAAAATTTTTATGCTTGCTTTATTATTTCTTTAAAGTTGTTTTTACGATATCCTACAATGATTTATACCAAAAAATTATGCATAAAATATTGATATTATTCGTGCTAAAAAATGATAATCTTTACAATTTTTAAAAAAAAGTAACTAGATTACAAAAAAAACTTGAGTAGAGCTTTTTCTGAAAAAAAATTTCTGAGCCCATTACAGCAGGAAAATACAAATAAAGTACATGATTAATGATCTATGATTTGGTTCTTAGCTACATGATTTAAGAGGTGATTCTAGGTAAATGATGTAATCAAATTCTGTTATGTTAAATTTATTTCCATGATTTATTAGAATAGCTTGAGTATGAATGTGTTTGGACCAAGTTCTCTTCAGCACCTTTTTGCTCCTAATAAAGTTTACGTGAATGATTCTCTTCTTGTTGGTCGAACTAGCAACTTTCCTTGCAAGGAAGTGTCACCAATGCATGCAGCTCAGTACCCTGAGACAAGAGCTCCTCGTGCACCTGGCGGTTAGTACCCATTTTTTATCATTAAAGTTTAATTTAATCATCATCATCATCATCATTTAAACGATTTCTAAAAAAAATATTTTATAGACAAAAAGTATATTTTTCATTTAAATTAATTTCACCTTAATTATTGTATTCATTATAGTTATCGTTGTATATTGTTATATGTTATTTATAATTATGTATTATTATTATATATTTTTATGTATATTACTGTTATAATTATGACTCATCAGCATCTCGGGCACTTCCCAACTCGGCCCAGGTATTTCCTACCAACTCAGCCTAAAGTCAGTCCGTTTACTGGAAATCCACTGAGCATTTCAGTTGAGTGTAATCAGGATAAAAAATGGAGTCTAAAATAAACTCTGTCACTGGAAGCAGGGTAAGTTGTTTTGACTTATCATTCATTTCGTACTAGTCAATTCTTCCTGTGTAGAGATGTCTTGAATGTAAATTTGGCCTGTCCATTAAAATGTTTTGTACACGATTTTTTGAAATAGACTTTGGCCTGAATTAACCAATACCTTTAAGAATTTACTAGGTGGTTTCAAAAATATTTCAAACCAACATGGATTTGGTAGGGTGATGGTTACAAGTATGCTTTCACGCCAGTGGTAATTTGGTAGTGATGGTTACAAGCATGTTACAAGCTTTTGATTTTTTGATCTTTTGATCGATCAAAAGAGCAACATCATCTACCGTATTCCATGCCAAAATTGTCCTTCTGTATACATCGGAGAATCCAAAAG
>JAUZNK010071143.1:0-14024 GCA_035046665.1 Euphysa ruthae
GCTTACTACTAGTATACTCGTAGTTGGCACTGAGGTGACGCCCGTGTACTACGAGTATACTCGTAGTTGGCAGTGAACGTGTTAACAATATTTATGGAAATAATAACGAATTTGGCAAGGTTTCATGAAGAAATGTCCACATAAATTCGGTTTTCAAGATAAAACAATAATAGAATATTTGATCCACAACTCATTCCCTCAACAAATCAATTCAAGCAAATTTTTTATAAGAACAGAATTGCTTTTGTCAATTATTTTAAAGACTTCATTAACATTTTCATTAAGATCTTACATCTTAGAAATATTACCTTTTCACCCTGAAAACTATAATAACTGTAATGGTATGATGTTATAAAACTTATTATTGTAAAGCAACTTTAAAAATAAATATAGCTTCAATGAATGACATCTCTTACACCTTCACCAGTCATTTTTTATCTAATAAAGTTTTTTTCTCATATTTTAATTTATATTAAGCTTACTATTTCTTTTGACAAATATTTTACATTGTAATTCTAGTTCAAGATTTTGTTATCTCTGTATTAACATGGAAATTGAAGCTGCAGATAGACGAATTTTGCCTAAAGACTAACATAGCAAAAATGGTTGAAAAAAAATCTCCAAGTACAACTATTAAGGTGGTACCTATAGAAAAAACTTAAATCTTGAATCACATATAATTGTAAAATTATTTCTTTTTTTATATGTTCATATCAGTATAAAAAGATATAATATATATATAAAAAAGAAAAATGAATAAAATTAATTATGTCACAATTACATTAATTATGTCACAATTACATTAATTATGACTAAACACAATAGTTAAACATCTTGAAAAGTATCAGTCCAAATTAAAGGAAATTTTGACTGTGTATCTGTTACCTTATTACATTGTATAGCAGAATTGGACCTTCTAGTTAGTTTATTTCATTCATGTTTTTTTTTTTTTTTAGATTTTAAGAAAAACGTCAGGAATAGCCATTATTCGAAAAGTGCTGAGATCAGTATAGTGTATGCAGCTATTATTTTGATTAATATTGAAACTTCAGTATTATTGTATATATTTGCATTTTTTCAAAATTTTTTTAAAATTATTTGCGTACTTATTAGGTAGGATTTAATTTTACTAAGTTTACTTGATAACTGTTGTTTCTTTGGTCATGTCTTATGACTGGCTTCTCTCTGCAGGAGCCAATGGCAAACTATTCTCATCTTATTCAAAATCAATATTAAGTTACTTCTTGTAATAACTCTTTCAAGCTTACTTTTTTCATACTCTGTACTAGTCAAGACACCCTCATCATAGCATCATATATCATACAATGCTCACTTACAATATTCGAGTACCTAAATATTTTGGCTTGACCACTTCGTTGTGCTGGTCTTCCCTTATCATCGCATCGTTCTATTTTTTATTTTGCTGCATATGCCGCTATATGAGCAGGGTGCCTAGCTTCCAGACCTTTTGCGGTGTCTTGTAAGTTCTCTTTAATTAGCACTCATCATAAAAATATCACAGATTAATGACCTATTTTAGGAAATACTCTTCGCCTGCTATAATTTTCACATCCTTCACCACTTTCATGTCTGATTTTAACCAGAAAATAGTTTTTCTGAGCCTAAATTACTTAACTTTTTAACTCGAGGGACCACAATGAAAATAAGGCGTTGACTTTTCTTTTGCTTGTCCCTGCTATCAATACCTGTTTAAAATATTGTGGTATGCAGTAAAATTTTTTTTTTTTTTTTTAAACGACGTTCTTAACATTTATTTTGTAAATTTTTATTGATAGTGAATAAATACTTACTTACTTACATACTTTGTGATATCAGCCTACTCTGCCTCTTGCTAATCGATGAGTTTTAAATCACTATTCCTGTTGCTGTTCAAAACTCAAGAAATTTTCCCCTTACTTATTTGTAATCCCAAGCCTTTATGCTCACTGCTATAAACTCCAGATGACTTCCCAACATAACCAATAAAAGTTATCATTTACTATTAAAAGTTCAATTGACTTTCAGCATTCTCACATACAAAATTTAATTGACCCTCATGCTTTTTACCCTTGAAAGACAGCTGCAGCTATTTTTGATGATCATATAAAATGTACTAAAATAAAATAAGCAAATAACTTTTAATATATAAAATATGCAACTAACTGTATGACGATCCAAATAATTGAAGTTGATGATAATATTTATATTGCATTCACTCACAATTAGCGATGTAATTAAGTAATTTTTTTTATAAAAAGTATAGTGTGCCCTCTTGCTTATCACTTTTGCATTAAGTCTTGCTGCGTTTAAATCTTTTAAGTCTGAATCACAGATGTGTAATTTCTATGCTGATTGGTTTTTTGACTAATTTTTTGTAAATTAAGAGAGAGCAAAACTTGAAATCTATCTCCAATAAGATAAGCACAAAACACAGCTATTTGTATTTTTTTTTCTTTTTGCATATCTCCTTGAACACATAATATTGGATGCAAAAAATTAAACGCCTTTTTTATTTCTTGGTCTTAAAAAATTACCATGACCAATTTATAGTTATAGCACATAACCCTATATAGTGGTCCTGGAAATACATTTATAGGGTCTAGAGCAACTGAAAATCCTCAACTTGGCAGAAAAAAAATAAAAATAATGATCATCAACAAAATTAACGTTAGACTAATAGATTTTAATGATTCAGTGCAGTAACTTGTTTTCTCTAAATCAATCAAAATTTGTCGTTATGCATAACCAATTTATTTGAAACTGATTTAGATATAAAACAGATAAAAACCTCCACCAAAGGTTGCATCAGATTTTTTTGACAAGCTTAACATAAATTTACTATGTACCAGATTTTCTTACTTTGAAACTATAAAACAATTATTTGCATCACAGAAATGATGCAGATAAAGTTAATTTAGTCACAAAAAAGAAAATGATTTACAAAGTGGGTTTAAGCAGTATTTTGATGTTTTATTAGAACTTGAATTCAGTGGAGTTATTCTATATTATATAATTTAACGTTATGAATAATTATTGTAATATCACATAATGTCACATAATTCAGCAAATACTAATTGATCATTTTTGTGGATATGTTTTACTTATCTCCATGATTTAAGTAAGCCACAAGTGTTTTTTGTCTTCACACATTCGATCTGTTGATATGATTTGGTCTAACAATGTACCAAATTTGTACTGAAAAGCAGAAAGAATGGGAAGAATTTAGCTTTTCACTTTAAAATATCTATTGTGATGTGGAAAACTTAGAATAGCCTTTATATGTTGTGTACAAAGTCAATTGGCCGGAATAATATTTATTTTTTAAACTTTGCTTAACTAATGTGAAAAATCTTAATAAATTAAAATAAGATAAAATAAATTAATATAATATAAACGTTAATATAAAAATAATACTAATATAAACGTGACAATATATTCCAGATTATACCTAATTTATTTCATAACAGACAAAGAAAACCAAATTCACAACAATACACAATGCAGATCAAAACAGGTCATTGGAATATTGAACCAAATAGTTTTGCATGTGTTATGATCTACTTGAACGTCTTGCAGTTCACAATTGAACAAAATGTTGATTACTGAGTTTCAGTTTACCAATAAGGGTGAACTACGGCATAATTTTTTTAAATACTTATATTTCCACAAATAAACTAGAGGTTTTATAGAATGAAATAAAAATGAATACTATTTTATTTTCAGATTATCACAACCAAAATGTCAAAATATGTGCTAGAAACTCAGAAAATAGTAGATATAAATAAAATAGGGAATGGAGCATTTACAGGATTAATCATATGTTATAAAAATATTGCGATACTCGTGTTGGATTATTCTACATGTAATGAATGTAGTTTTGTTTAAAGCTGTCAATAGTATACTTGCTGGTAAATCAAAGCCGAAAACAAGCATAGAATTTCACCCATAATACCAGTATAGAATATAGCACTCTGTGACTTTTAAGTAAACACTTCAAGGAAATTCTGTTTTTGCTATACTTTTTTACTTTACTTTTTGTTTACTTTTTACTGAGAGTCTCACTATGCTTGCTTGTGTAGCAGATGAATGTTATCATTTGACGAAGTGTTAAAAGAAAGTTTACATGTGGTAATTTAGAAACCAGATTGTGCCACTTATTACCATCCCCTAGCTGAGTAGACTAATGGTCAATTTAACATATTATTCCAGAAAATAAAGCAACCCAAGAACTAAAAATATACATATTCATCATAAATCATGATAATGAAATAACTCATAGCGATTACTTGGTGAAATGTTTTGATCTCAATCTTAGGGTCATTAATTTATAAAATTAAGAATAAATTCAATGTTTTACAGGCTTGAATTGAGCTAGCTGATAAAATTAAATGACATTTCTTGCCTATTTTTTTGTTATATAATTTTTCGAACTTTACATAGAATACTCATAACTGTATAAGCTGGGGTGATTTTGTTTTTCTGGAATAAATGTTACATAAATTATCAAAAATTCCTTCCCCTTTCAAAATGCTATTTAATTGATTTCAAGAGTTATTTAATTAATACCAGATATAGTGACTTACACTGGGTAGCCACTTACACTGGTGGTAGGCACTCACACTGGGGAAGTCATTTACACTGGGGCAGCTACCATGTTTGAGGTCAAGTTTTGTAAAAGTTATATAATTTAATAAATGACACATCAGATGCTATTTTGGGTATGTTTAAAATACTTATATAAAGATATTAAAACTGAAGGGTAAATTATTAAAATGTTTTTAACTGTTTTATTTTGAAATATGCGTTACCAGTAGAACCCGTTTTTTTTTTTACGGCTCTATTACTGTTTGTCTTCCTCTCATACATTATTTTTTATTTTGCAACAACATTTTTTTTAGGGTTTTGCTATTTGGAATTTAAGTTATAATTAATTAGTCTGATAATTAATCTGAAAAAAGTAAATTACTCCGTGAAACATGTAATGGAAAACAGAACAGAAACCTTGTAAAGTTTATAGGAATATAGTAAAAAAGATAAAAATATCCAGATATTTGTCTCTTGATTTGGTAGCAATAAGTCTAAGCATTTTTATTTTTAGATATTAAAATGAAAATTTCAATCAAATAACGTAGTTTGGTAATCGTAATGGGAAAATAGATTGGTATGGAGAAACCTTCAGAATATCAAGTTGATAGGGCCTATTGTAAATGTTTACCATATGCAGATCAAATTGATGATGAAGCCCTCAAATTTTTGGCTGAAATCAAATACAACTTGGGAAGGTCAGTTTTGTTTCAAGAGATACGATATGGTGGTATCGTATGGTGTTTGAGACTAGAACAGTAAGTTGATTAAGTTAATATTAACTAATTTTTTGGTGATCATCATCCATTGGGCTCAAAACTGATTGGATTTTTACACGTCATTTTCAATTATATAGAAATTAAGAAAATGTTTAAATACAAAAATTTTTATCTAGCTACTTTCTGAAAAAAAGCTTCCATTTAAGAAAATGTTTTCTTTACAGACATATAAATTGATCATGTCTATTTGTGGGATATTTCGATAAGAAGGTTGTCATCTATTTGATAGGACCCTTCTTATTGAAATTCTCCTTGAGGGAGGCCACAGTTATAAAAAGCCGTATTTGAAATAGGTGTATTAATGATAAGTTATTTATTTTAAGAGATGTGTCAATTAAATCGAATCTATTTGAAAATGTGTCAAATTAGGCATCTTTTCAAGGGAAGTGTTAATTTGAAATGCTGCATCTTTTTAAAGAGTTGTCATTTAGAAATGTAGCATCTATTAGAGTAAGAATGTTAAATTTAAAAGTAGCGTCTAATTTAGGGGGTGCCAGTACAGCAGTTGCAATTCACCTTGGCAATTGGCAATTTCCGACTTGATTGCCAAGGTTGTTATTAATAGCGTGGGCAAAAAAATTGCCAAGGCACTTTTCATAAAAAATAAAGAAAATTTATGTTCTGACAGTATTCCATTTATAAAAAACAAAACTGCAAACTGAAAATTCACAAAAATCACTTTGTTTCAAGGTTTATAGTACTCTAATTTGAAAAGATAAAAAAAAAAAATATATTTAATCTTTTTCAAAAAAATAATACATATTTCTTTTCTAGCCGCTTTCTTTAAAAAGAAAACTTAATCTTTTGCAAAATAACAATACATATATTTTTCTATCAAACTTTTTCCTGGCCAGTAATGAATAATTCAGTGAAATTTAGATATATTTCTCAGAATACAGTAATTTCAATGACAGAATATTTGGCTCTAATCCGCAGTTCTTTTTAAAAATCTTACCTTTAATTTACTGAAAAAAAAATTTTTTAGTTGCGTATTGTAAACATGTATCTGACTGATGTTGCATAAATATGTTAATAAGATTTATTATTTTTCCTATTTAATGCATTAAATTTTTATTTGTTGATTATAAATAAGTTTTTATAATCTTGCATATTTTTTCGTTTACTGTATTGTAGGGGTAGGATAAAAGTCAGGTCTTGTTGTGAAAAATATACTTGGCGTACGGGATTTTGTATTTTAAAATGGCGTACGCCTGTATAGTCGTACGCCTGAAATTTTATATGTTTTTGTTTTTTTATGTTTCAAATGGCGAAATAAATGAACTAATCATTGCTTAATGTTATGATAATTTGATTACACTCAATTATCAATTGTTCTTGGCAAAGTGTGGCGTTTAGCTAGGTTCGAATTAGCGATTCACTATAAGCAAATCACTTTTAGATATTAGCGAATCAAAAAATATAAAATTGATTGAAATAGCGAGTCAAGTTTTTTCAAGTTTTAATATAATTTTTTACTTTGAATTTGTTTATTTCTTTGCATTGATAGAGTTTTTTCTTCTCATAATTCATTTGTAGCTTAAAGTTTATCTTCGTCTTCTTGGAGCAGTTCGATAATTCTATTGTTCGAAAAAAATTTTTTTGTTTAAAATAATCTTTTTCAGAGAATTTTTTTAATATATCTAAATTCATACATGTAATACTCTTTTTGTTATTTATAACAGAACTTTTTATACTTCATTCTTAACAAGAATTGACCAAATAAAATCCCATGATATTTAAAATTTATCATAAGCAAACAATAAAATTTATGTTAGTAAATTTTTCTTTGTTCCAGCTAATAAAGTCATTATTATGAAGGTTTTGTGGTTTTAACAGGACTGGTAGTTCATGAATAATTAACGAAATAAAATAAAAAATTAAAAAAACTTGGTTGTTATAAAACAAAGTTAAAACGTAGGCAAAAGACAAAACAAATTGTTTATTCATTTTGCAGTAATGACATTAGTTGCATATAATATGGTAAACCACACAACAGCAACTACAATATGTGTTTTCATCATAAAACTGTATATCTTTCTTAAAAAAATTTTTTTTTTTCAAAAAATCTACACATTGCTGATTTTTTCATTGTGACCTAAATATACTAGTAATAATAGATACTTCTTATCAATTTTTGAAATTAAATAAATAATTCATGATTGTTTTACTTCAGTTTTTTTTTTTTATTAATCAAAAGTCAATATTTTTATGAAGGTTTGAGAGTTTTCTAGTTTACAAGTGTTTCCAGTAACTTTCATTAAGTTTAAGTATAATCTTGAAAAGCCCTGTATATTTATACCTGTGAAATTGTTTACAGTTGAATATAAAATTTTTTGTTTGAATAAGTATTAAGGGAGGATACAGAGACATAGATAAAACTAATGCAAAGTACCCAAAGTGATTTTACAGAGTCAAGTAAAAATCTCTGTGTATTTCTATGCTTATTAGAAACCAATTCTGGAAGGCCATGATGTCTGATAGAATTTTTTACAATCAAGCTTTGCAGACAGTATGAAAATAATAATGGAATTTGTTACTATAATTGAATTTTCTTTTTCTATTTATCTAGTTACCGAATGTAAATGTAAATATCTGATCGAGGAAATATGTTTGTTTGTAATTTTTTATGTCAATTTCAGTTACATCTATTTATATGGCCATCGCTTCTCCAAAGACGACCATGTTCATTTGATAAAGCTTCTATATGAGATTGTTATCAGTCCAGGATTGAGTGCATGTTTTGTCAAAGTTGTAGCAAATGTTCTGACAAGTTTACTCAAGTAAGTATATTTCACATCACACTGAGACCTCTAAGACCTCTTACGGAACTTACGGGACTAATAATTAAATAAATAAAAAAGTTTTAATTAAAAAAAATCAGCATTAACAAAAAATATTTTTGTAAAAAATTATATAAAAATATGTAAAATAATAAAATGACTTTTATGCAATATTTTTTATTTACTCTAAATAATGTTATTAATATTAATATAATATTATTAATAAAATTAAGATGAAAATAATATTATGACAAAAATAATTGTGTTTAACAAAGGAAGATCTTTTGGATTTTTGTTATCTATTTAGATTTTTATTATTCTGTTTTTTTTCAGAATTTCTACATAATAAAAGTCTTGTTAAAAGCAACAAAATTCAATTTTTGTTGATTAGTTCTCCTTCTTATTAAACAGTAACTTTTTTTAGAAAAGTGAAACTATTAACTCGTGATGAGTTGGAGTTACCATGGAGACCATTATACAAGCTTATCAAGGAAGTACGGGAAGGAAAATTAAGTCAAGTTGGAGTTCATAAGTTCCCATTGTATGTAGAATTTTTTTTTATGGATTATATTTTAGGTATATTTTCCCAATTTTAAGATTTAAAGTTAAAGTTTCAGAAATTTTTATATAAAATTTATATTTTACAAAATTTAAAATTTATTTTCATTGTAAAAATTTTTGTTTATGCTCCTTAGGCGGGTCTCTTTTTTAGGCCTCTTTAAAATCTATTGTTTCATTGTTCTTTCATGTCTAAGATCATTTGAATTTTTTTTTGTGTAAAATATTTTATAATTTTAAAATATGATGACCAACGATCACTTTAAATTGTTTAATGATGTTGTACCCAATTATTTTACCAAAAGCATTTTTCATTTTTCGTCTGAAATTCTGTATAAAGTTTTCAGAAAGTTAATGACAGTTTTTTTTTTTTTTTTTTATTTTGGAAGAATTGCATTCTTAGTTCTGGACCCAAAAATGATTATTTTAAGCTTAAAATTTTTTTTTCATTAAGTTAAGGACATTAGGGGTGATCTTCTGACTTATATGAACACTTCCTGAAAATTCTTATGTTATGTTATGGTTGTGAGATTATATTTCAGATTTCTTGCTCAAATTTTAAGACTTATTTTTAAATTGATTTCAGTGAGAGATTTTTATATAAAATTATTTATTTATTTAAAATTTATTTACATAGTAAAAATTTTTGTGCATGTGGGTCTCTTTTTTAGGGCTCTTTAAAATCTATTGTTTCATTGTTCTTTCATATGGAAGATCCTTTGTAACTCAAAACTCAGGCGTGTAGCTTTAAACATGTTTTTGTATCTGCTGGTAGTATGCTCTTGATGTCGGTTGACATTGTGCTGGGAATCTGAAGACTGTTATCCTCAGCATACATAAACAAAAATAATACTAAAGCCACATTGTTTTTATCTGTTTCTTTTAAGTCATTGTTAGCAATGTTTCTCTGTTTTTCTTAAAATTGATTAAGCTCCCATTCTGTTGAAGTATTTAAAAATTTCTGATAATCTTTATATTTTATTTATGAAAAATTCAGATATATATATTTTTTTTATTTTCAATCTGATTAGAAATAAATCCATTAGTCACTAAGTTCTTGTTTTTTGCAAGAAAATTTTTCTTGGAATCGGTTTAATAGTTTTTTTTTATAAGAAAGAGCTTGAAAGTGACAATGTTTGATTTTTCCTAAAATTTTTTGTTAGTCCAAAAGCGCTTTTTTAATGCGATATTCCATACTTTAATTTATGAAGGTTGAGTCCAACAAGAACTTCTTTCAAATTTTTTATGAAGTAAAGTTACTATAGATTGCATCATTGTGTGGATCAATGGCTCAGTGATTTTAAGTGACAAACCACGAGGCTGTAATCTAAAAGGTTGGGGTTCTGGATGGGAAGTTGGCTGAGCTCACATCTATGAATCTTTTTTATATTTTGTGAAGTTTGGTAATCATAGAAGACTTCTGATCCTTTAGTGGGTGGTCATCTCTTATAATAAGACTTTTGATGATCTCCTGCCATTATGGTAAATAAATCAATTTTAAAAATTGGCATTTAACTAAAATTTTCATTGCTTAGATCTATTTCTGTAAGAATTAAAGTGGTCATTGAAAATTTACTGTGAGTAGAACCAATGAAGCTCTGTATTTTATTTATAATCATGTTTTTTTCATTTAGAAAATATATCAACACACTTCTTCAAGTTGTGAAGTATGCTAGAAGGTTTGTATATTCTCTAATTCTTAACTTGTAACTTCCTGCTTATTTTACCATAAATATTGATAGTATATTGGTTGAAATCTTTAGTTAGAATTAGACTTGTATTATCGTATTATACATTGAATTAAAACTGATAGATACATTTAAAAATAGAAATAGATAGAATAAAAATAAAGTTAACGTTTACTTGCTTATTTGTTTGTTTGACTTGCTTGGTTGCTTGCTTTGCATGCTGGGTTGCTTGCTTGCTTGGTTTATTATAGACTTTTCTCAGTTACTATGACTATAGATATTATGTTCACTTCTGATTTCCTACCTCCACTCTACATGATGTTAGCATTAATCTTATCAATTCAACTTTTAATCTGTTAACTGCGGTACATTTCATTCTACTTTAAATGGTTGAACTTATTCCAAAGATGGGAAATCCAAATTGTTTTTGGTTTGGACCCATGGTTCGCTGACATTGAGCAAGGCTCCATGTACTGCTGAAGACAAGGTCACAAGTTTTGAGAGGGATGCCCTTATTGGTGAGGATATGAAGATAGGTTTTCTAATTTCTGAACTCTGACTGTAACTGCATCTATCTTGCCTCTTCTGTTGCCAACTATTTTACTAATGTAATGAAGCAGATATCTTTAGTGGTATTTAGTAGAACACCTACAAGTAGAGTGTCAGATGAAGGCGCAACAATGTGTTATTGTCCTTGCAGTGTGGAAAAACTACATTTTCGTTCTCTTTTAAATGATTCTTGATGCCTAAACATATGAGCTTTGTTCTTACTTATATTGAGGTAGATTGAACTGCTCTCAATACTATTACAACATGCACTACACAGCTATTTACTGGTTTTAACTTTGATTTTACTTATTTACTTGATGTTTTTCATGTTAACGTTAACTTCTTTTTCTTCTGTTTCCTTCTTCCATAATGCTAGCTTATTTAGTTACCCTTCCTGAAAGTCATAAATGATTAATAGCTCGTCTACCTAGAGCACAGACAATGGGTCCTAGATTTAGTTGCTGAAGGATAAAAATTTCATCTTGTATAAACTGAAAGTGTAAGCAATTCCAGTATAATTTGGACAACCTGTTTACAAAGGATATAGTTTCATACATTCATACATATAATAACCGAATTAATATTTATTATTTCATCAGTAACACGCTTGTTTTATCCTGTGGAAGTTTTAAATTATTAGATCTCTGATAGTGTTCTCTACATGCTTTAAGCTTAGTCATCATAGTATACAATATTGTCTTTAATAGACTTTTCACTGGCAATATCCTGATTTTTATTTTAAATATTGCATGCCATTTTAAAGACATGATCTGAAGATTGACTTGTTAGATCTGAAGCATTTTTCTTTGCTAATTATACTTTGTTCTCAGGATTTTTTGTTCTCTAAACACACCTGTCATTTAGGATATTCTTTTTTATTTAAATTCTTTTAATTCTTTCCAGTATCTAAAAGAATTTAAGTATATACTCTTATAATCTGGAGTATATTCTTCACTTGGATAACTTTTTTTATCCTTAGTAAACTTTAGATTGTTCCTATACACCAGAGTATTATCAATTTATAATTAACTTTACCAGATCTATAGGTTAACAGCTTGTACTTTTCCTTGATGAAGAACGTGCAAGTCACTGAAAAATTAGCAGCCGGGCATAAGTCTAAAATGCGTCAGATGTGCCACCAAAACAATTCCTTAGAATGGAGTTTTAAAAGCAGACAATTAGTATGTACACTTAAAATTTTCTGACACCAGGCTACTCGTCGCAGAATTCTGTGTGCAACTAATTAATGTCCATTTGCCCATCAGCTTGGATCCCTTTGGTTTTCATAGAATGTAAAATGTGAGGAGGCTTTTATCATGGTTTAAAATATACAAATCATTTTATGCATTTTTTTTAACCAGATCTTTTAGTAAAAAAATCCATATTGAAGTTTTGATGCTAATGAATTTATGATTTTTCTAAAAGTCATTTTTGTTATTGCTTGCCTTGGAACACATTTAATTTTGCATTGAGTTAGAGGACTGTGGAGGGCTTCTTATGACCCATTTGACCACCTGTCAAAAACTTTCTTTTTTTTTTGTACTGATCCCAAATATGGTCAATTTTTAGACTTAGAATGACGTGCTTGAAATTTTTTTGAAAACCGCACTTTGTGTGAAATTTAGCATGAAATAGGAAAACCGTAGAGGGTCTTTTTTACTCGTATAGCCATGAAGTTAGAGAGAACCATAGAGGGCTTCATTACACTTGGCCCACCTTTTTTAGTTGATTTCTTTGTATGTTCAGTGAAATTGGCAAGTTCATTTTAAGAAATTTTTTGATAATGGTTTCTTGGAAAATTTTAATTGTTAATCCTTGGAAGTATCATTATGAAGTTTTTTGTTTGTTGTTAAATAAAAATACTTGTCCATTTAGTTGCTATTAACTTTTTTTCACATAATAAAACACAATTGCATAATTGTCAAAATAATCCCAGACAACACACGAAGCATTTGAGTGGAATGAAATAGTTTGATTGTCTCTTTTTAAGGAGTTTTTAAGATGAAATTTAAAGAAAACATATGTGATCATTTGATTAAAGGAAGTCTAGGAGTCCACCACTCACTTTGAGCTTGTTATTTACAACACCAAATTTAGGTTTAATACTTACCAAAAAACTATCTTTACTAAGTCATGTTCTATAAATATTTTTACCCTGGACATAAAAAATAATTTGTTGAAACAAAATATAAACGAAATTCAAATTGGATTGTGAAGACCTGAAGTGTACTAGTTTGCCTTCTTAAAAACTGAACAAAATAATTTGTTAAATTAATTAATTAAATAATTAAATTAACTATCAAATATTAAATTAAATACCAACAAAATATCGAGAAGAAAAATTTTATCATTTGTTTACTTCCTCGATAAAAAAACTGAAGTGAAAACTTTGCTGTATTTTGAAATAAGCTAATAAACTAAAAGAATTATTTCCTTACTTTTAATATTTTTATTCTGCCGCGACTTGCTATATAAATTTTCTAAAATTGTTTATTAATAACTTATTAAATATGATGAATTATCTTCTAAACAAGGATATTTTAATATGTATTTTGGACTTGGATTGCTGATTCCTGATTGTAAAGGATTTTTGAAAATTTATATTTTTTCTTTGTTTGTTGCCTAAGAGTAGTTTTATTAACAGGTAGGCTGCGTGAAATATGTAGGTTGAATTATCAAACTATTAGAAATATTAAAGACTGAGTTTTTACTATCATCTTTTTTTTTTTTTTCGAAGATATAGAAGCAACCCTTAAATTTTCGCTTGGCATTCTGTAACAAACATCTAATTTATTTAAATTTTTTTCAGTCTTTGTTATATCTATTTTGTAATTCTGGAAATATTTTTATCTAGTTAACCTGGAATATTAACGTGATTTTTTTTAAAAAATTACATTTTTTAGTTATTTCTCCCTTGAATCAACAGAAGAGATGTTGCTTGAATGGAGACCTTTAATGTGCTCATTCGATGCGACAAAAACAAATGCCTCATTCTACTTTTCACGTTTTTTACCAACTTCATTACCATTAGAACATCATGCAAAGGGATTCAAGTAAGTTTTAGTAATAACAATTATGATGTTTAT
>JAUZNK010071154.1:0-14023 GCA_035046665.1 Euphysa ruthae
TATAATATTTAAATAATAATAAAAAATAAATAGTTTACTAACATTATCCTGTTTCACAGGTTATGGTTAGTCGCCCACTGGAAGGTCTTTAAAGCCTATCTAAACCAGACAGGTTTAAGCAGAATGAATTAGTACTTACCAATTATTCAGATTGGTTTTATTTAATCCACTTTTCATCCATATGAGTGCTAAGAGCCAAAACAATACTTTACCCACCCATGTTATTCTCAGTGAGTGACTAGAAGGAGAATTTCCTAATTTGCTTTGCTGAGCTATTAGGATAGTTCAGATTTCACAAAATCATCCACTTACTATCTTCTTGTGCATATCAACAAAATGAAGGTGTATGCTTTTGTGTTCTCTGCAATTTTTGCAATTTGTGACAAATGTGAAAAGGAGCAGAAAACACAAAAACACCTGGTAGAAATAGACAAGGTGAATGTATTCTAGTATAAAATATACTAAAGTAAATAAATAAAAATTTCTAGTTTACATAGTAATGCCAAAAGAAAAAAATTTTTTGGGAAAATGTTTTTGTCTTTCATAAAAAACATTGAATAAAATCAAGATTACTAAAAAATAAAAGTAATGATATGATTAGTAAACTATTATTAAGGTTGACATGCACAAAGCCTCAAAATAAGGATGCAATAACTATATTTCTAAAACTTGACAAAATTAAGGTAAAAATGAGCATTAAAATTCACTGTATATTAATATTATTCTCATAGCTTTCTCTACACCAAATATACTAAACACAATTATTTTAGACATCAAACCAAAATAATAATTAGCAGAATTTAGATGGCGCATACCTGTCCTCATCTTGTGTCCTAAATTTGCGATATATGTATGAAAAAAAAATCAACTCGTTAAGGTACTAAATAAAATAAAAATTTTATGAGATAAAATTGTAGAGGTCTCTATACTCGGTCCGAAAAAATATTCAAAATGACTAAAATCATCACTTATAACATTTTGAATATCATAACAAATTTCAGAAAAATTTGGAAAATTTCTTAAGAAAAATTGAAGAACAATCTTTTTGGACCAAATTTTAAAGAAAAATCATCCTAATTGGATTATGTTCCAAATCTGTCTATTAGGTATTCTTTTAATTTTGGGATAAAATTAATACTTTAAGGAATGGAAATAAATGGTATATTCCTGATTTTTCTCAGAAATTCTCATTATGCTCAAAGATTTATGGGTCAATGAAATGAACCGAAAATTTATAACTTTCTCAACATACTCTCAAAAAATTAAATTATTGCCTCGCTTACCAATACTTTTTAAGGAATTAAAAATTTTGGAGCAAATTTTAAACAAAAACTTTATTGAAATCTTTGAAATTTAAGTTCATGCAAAAAATATCTAATAAGTAAATTTTGTTAAAAATCATCTTAATTTCCAACATTTTATTTCACACAAGATTTAAAAAAAGATTTTTGACACTCTTGAGAAAATATGATATTTTTTTAAATGACAGTTTCTAAGACGTCACAAGGAAAAAATAATTATTATGCGAAAAGTGCCAAAACATCTGAGGCATGATAAAAAAATCACATTGCAAAAAGTTTTGGAAAAATCTATGGAACGGTTTGGAGAAGAGCACATGATGGATGAACCAAAACACAAATGCCCACACAACACATACAGCACAAATTAAAAGTTTTATTCTAAACTAATGCTTCGAAGAGCAATAAATAGTTCATCATTTAATTCCCAAAATTGCCTATTTTTAAACAAATAGAAAATCACACTTTTGGGGTCGCAAGACAAAAGCAAATACATACATAGATGTAAATTAGATACCACATTATCTCCAACCCATTATTTAAAAAACCCAAATAATCAAGGACTAATGTAAGGCATCAGAATTTCAATTAAAAAAATTTTGTTTAAATAAAATAGATACATCAAAATGTGTCCACGACACTAATTAATTCAATAAAATTGAAATATTGCATCACGTCTTTCCTGACACAATAATGATACAATTATCTAATTTACTAGAATCTGATAATTCATTTTGTAATCCACCAAACAATATTATCTCATTTATACCAGCATTAGCTGTGAATAACCTTCTACTTTCAGGAGATGGAGACAAGTATTGGTAGTTAGACCACGTACATACAGATTTGCTTAAAACCTGGCTACAGTCTAGGAAGTAAAGTTGTAAATAACGATTAGAAGATATTTGTAAAACTGGATCATTTAGCCTCCCACAAGAGCAATATTCTGGATCATCTAAATAAACAAAATTTATGAAGTAAATTATTTTTGTTTCACACAAAGATTTTTGTGAATTTTGATTTTTGTTAATTACAAAGGTGCCATTGTTTGGTACGTTCAAAAAATTTTCTTTGAAATCAAAAAAAATGGAAAATGGGTTCCATGGAAAATGAAAGTATTATTGAATTTAAACATTTATTCACAAAAAGCAACCAAGAACATTTTCAGAAGATTTTAACACTTTAGCTTACATGTTAAAAACCCATGACTTACGTTATACAAAGTTCTTTCAGACATGCAGTATTTCACACATCTCAATACCAGTTATTTTTTTAATGAAAAGTTAAGACAGGGAAAAAATATTCATCTTGTTAGCTAATAGTTTTTTAATTTTTAAACTCAACTGATCCACACAATAGAAATGTATTTGAAAATATACACTTGATCTTTGTATGTTTAAAATTTTTTTAATTTTCAACTAAAAAACATTTCACGACTTAAAATATCTACTTTTAGGCAGTGTTTGGAGAAACAACCTTCCGTTTGGAGAAACAACTTTCTGTCAAACCTGAAAACAGAATCAGGTCGACGTCTGAAATCTATCAATCAAAACTTGGTCATTTTCTGAAGAAATATCGAGCCAGATAACAAGGTTATAACTTTGAATAAATGAATATTTGTTATTTATGTCTGGACAGTTAATTTAGAAAAACACCACATGCTCTTTGGGATTACAAATACTTCATTATTACTAATATCGCACAGTTAAAAGAAATATTTTTGCTTCATGCAACGAAAAAGTTAATGAATCAAATGATTTTTAATATTTTTGTGAAATGAGTACTTTCTGGACAAATTAAAAATAAATTTGCATTGCAGAGTCAAACGGATGCAACTTATATTAGCATATTTTTTTGAACCGTTGGTGCATTTTCACAACGATTCAATAATTTGCATTGCTGAGTCAAGGAAATGGGCCCAGTGATATTTGAAAATTTTTTTCAGAATACTGGCTATTGTCCAAAGTATAATGTAATGTACACCTCTAACTGAACTTTATGTAAGTCAAAGACTACTAATCAGTGTATATCTGCTTTATCCATTAATTTTGACTTGATAAAAATACAAAAAAAAAATCTAATCCTGCAAAGGAGTGCTGAAAAAAAAAGAAGAAGATTCAGTGTATTTTTAAAATTGATGTTGACACGTAATTTTTAACTTTATCTTTTTTATAAAAGTATACGATGTTCAACCGTGCAAGATATTTGAGATATTCTTTGTTTATAGCCTTTTGAAACACTTTCTAGTGTTGACAAAATAATAAAGATGGCAGAGGTAGAGGATGTGGTGGAAATGAAATAAATGATAAAGAGTCATTATTAAGTTTTAACTTATCCTGATACCTATGTAAGCGTCAACATTAGATACTGATTTTACTTACAACTTCAACATAAAGAGAGAACAATTATAGAACTTTAATTCATTTTAAATTTTTCTAAATCAAAAATACAATTCACATTCCAAACTCTCGCTTTTTAAATGTAATCAACAAGTATAATATCCCTTAAATTTACATCATAATTAAGTATAAGACTTAATTAACGTCTGTTTTGTTTTTTTATTTATTTAGTCTAAACAATATTACATTCTAAGTAATATTACATTGTAATTCACTACATAGATAAAAACAATTTACAAACAGAAAAAACAAATAAAAATAGCATCATATTTGCAGAAGAAATTTAATACCTTGTGTTTGAATTATTCAATAAACTAAAATTATTGATCTTGTATGTCAAAAGAATTTTATCAAATTCATAAGAATAGAATATGTGAATAGTTTTGCGAAAAGAAAGATTAAATGCGCATCTTTATAAAACTACCAAACAACATTTTTTCACAATTTTTACAAATACTTAATTTAAAAATTAAAAAAATTCATTTTTCAATATAGAATTAGAAAATATAATTCTTTTTTGAATATAGTATTTACAAAGTGTATGGTTTGGTGTTGGTTTCCAAAGTGCATGGTTTTTAACATGTCTTTTATGAATGGTCAATCACACATGTTTGGTTTCTAACGTGTCTTTTATGAATGGTCAATCACACATGTTTGGTTTCTAACGTGTCTTATGAATGGTTAATATTCCCTTTCTCCTTTTCTTAAAAAAGACCAAATAGCAGACTAATTATGATCTCAAAAAAGGTTTGGCCATTATAAACATCTATCCCGGTGCTTACAAATTAAAAGAGTTTATCCTTTCAAATCACTTTTTATTGGTTAGAAGAGCATTGAAAAATCAAGATAGAGGCTTTGTTGGGTTGCTTATAAACATCTATGAATGTCTCCAGTGTTTGGAGTTCACTGGTTAAAATCGTCACCCTTATTTAAGATATGAGTATAATCAAGTCACAATATCATTATTTAGGTTATAGAAAAAAAAACAAATCAATAAATAGAGTTTTAATTATGTAAAAATTTATAGTTGGGATATGTACGCTACAAAGAAAATTTTAGTAAGATTCATGTACAGGAAAAAAAATTCATATTTATGTCATCGTATGAAACTAATAGTATGCAAAAATGCTTAGTAATCAAGAACAAGTATTTAACTCTTCCTAATGGCATTATATCAATGGCTAAAATGTTGTTTTGCTGAATGTTATAACTGAGGAATCAACTGCACAAGCATTTTTTACATATTTAATCAATGGTTACTCTAATAGCTTTGATATTGGATAAGAACTTCAGAATCAGAAGATTAAGTGAAAAATCTACGATGATAGAAGTATTCACTGAGGAGCTGAAACTTTCTGGAGTGTTATTGAACCTTGCTGGGTGTTGTCTTTTAAAAGATCTGTCACATAGTTCACTATCTAGATGATTATTTGACGCAATAAAAATTTAATATCCTTGACAGTAACCTACAGGAAACCCTACAAGATGGTTGAGTTCCCAATCCATTCTATTCTCGCTCTGAGAATGTAAAGATAAGATGGAGACAAACTAAGAATTCAAAGTGAATCCATTTAAAATGAGTTGCATGACTCCTACAATGAGCAATCTTTTTAACCCAGACCTTTTAACTCCACAGAACTACAAAAAAGTTTTAATTGCTTGTGTTTACTTGAATTAAAAATTGTCATAAAGACGGAAAATTTTTATATATTAATTATAATACTTTTGATCATCCCCTTCATTATTTAACCTAATAAAATTTTCATTTGTTTTTGCTTCTCAAAGAGGTTGTTAAATTATAAATAAATTTTGCATTCAAATAAATATAAGATTATGATAACATAATTAAGATTAAGCATCGATTATAAGATATTTTGAGAAAATAACCTCTAAAAATAACAGGCTAATTGTTCTCAGATTTTTTTGTTTTAATAAATCTAATATATTTTTTGAAATATTTTACAACCAGTATTTGACCAATGCACTTCTGGTCATTTATTTTTATGCAACTACAACACACTGCCACGATAACTGCAATAGATATACCCAAAACTTAAGCTAGTTAATTTGAAATGGTGTAAAAATAAGATGCTTGAAACACACTAATTGCACCAGGATAATACAGCCAAAATTTTTTTGTATTAATTTTTCAATGCAATACATTTTTGCAAGAGCAACTGTAAAAGAAAAGAAAGTAATTTGGAAAATAAGAAAAGAATTTATTGTTAAAATTTAAAAAAAAACTTAAATTCCTGATGAACTCGTTTACAGGCCTAGGATCCAAGAATGAGAATTTACAGCCAGCTGCCAATATACTTGAATAGTTTCCCTCCAAGGTTCCCCAACTTCATGCATAAAAATTTTCTTTTTCAAAATCAAGACTTTTTTGGTTTTAATACCAAAAAATAAGAATTTCCGACAAGCTGATTTGCAGAAAATGATGTTCATGCAGAATTTAAAAAAAATTAAATGATTGGTTTTTGAGAAAATCTGAAAAAAATTCATTTTTTGGCAAGTTTGGGTGGGCATAGTTATGGGGAGAATTTTCACAGAATTTCTGAGAATTTTCTCAGAAACCTCAGCTCTATCATTTTTCTCTACTTAGTACCCTGTAACTCAAAGCGAAAAAGAAAAATTCTATGAGAGGTTTTGAATAAAAACTGTAAACAGCAGACGTAAACGTTCATAAATTCATATGAACATCCACAAAAGTTGTGGTCCAATATATTAATGTTACCGTTTTGATCACTTTCAGGGACACGATACATCTGAATTGGGTGACCACAGTAAGGACATTCTTTTTCTTCACTAAATGTAACAATATTTCCATTGATCATGACTGAGTCATGACACCATAAATCAGGAGCATGGTGAAGAGTATTTTTAACAACAACCTGTGACCACATCCATTGTGAAACATCTAATAACCACATATCACCAAATAACTAAAACAACATTAGTTTTATGGACTATTGCACTCTCAAGCAAAGATATTTACAATCATCATTAAGGAAATTAAAAACCAGAAATAAAATGACGGTAAAATGCAACAGCTAAGCTCAGTAGGGTATAGGCCCACCTACAGAGCCATTAAATTCAAGAAAAAAAATCTAACCAAAATTTTAATGTTACAATTAATTTTAAAAGTAATAAATTAAATTGTTTCTTGAATTGTTGATTTCTCTAGAGAGAATTATCAAATCAACTTTCTCAACAATATATCAAAACTAGTTATATATTTAGTTATTATTATTATTTGTTTATTATTATAATTTTTTAACATACTAGCAAAATTAAAAAAAAAATATTTGTCTTTGACAATACTTGATCAGTTTCGAACCTAAACTTAGAGAAGAACAATTACCAATAAGGAATGCTCGTAATTCTGAGGTTCTTATTAAAAAATATGAGGGTAACGGATGGTACCAACATTTCCATATTTCAATATTCCAACATCTCAATACATATGCTCCATATTAAATGAGATTTTTAATCTTTTATAAGAAGTATTGTCAAAGAGTGTTTAGGTTAATTCAAGTTGATGACTACTTACTTACACGGCTATAAGTAAGTTAAATTTGGATGAGTAGATAGTTAAATTGGAAAACTATACATAACTAGATCAAGGAGATTAGTTTAATAAAAAAAAAAATTATTTATTTGAAATTTTTGTTGATTAAATTCACTCCTAAGCTACGAAGAAAGCTATTGCATGAGCAAATTAAGTGCACTAAATAACTGACTTTTAATGGCAAGCAATAGCTAAAGTATAAATAAAAAGTTCCAAAATTAAGTAACCGTAGTCCATATTCTTTCAAGAAATTTTTATTAATGTCTTCTTTTTCTCTTTCCAATGCTGTATTAACATAAAGAGTTTAACATCATTATCTTTGCTGTGCTTAACTGGCTTATTTTGTTGAATTGCTTAGCTGAATGGTTTAGTCAATTTGTTTATTATTGGATAGCGAGATAACTTAGCTGGCTTGCTTTGTTGCTTTTCTTAGTTTGTTTTCCTAGTTGCTCAAGACTTGCGTAGTGAGCTTGTCAAGTTTCCTTGCTCAGTTTGTCTGCCTAGATGGATTGCTTATCTGGGTTTCGTAGCTGACTTGCATATCCTTAGCCAAAACTTCTTTTGGTGCCTACCAAAATGGTCATGGTTCCTTCAAAGAATTATAGGCCGTTATTATTTCTTCGCTTTCTAAATTGGTATTTGTGGTAGCATTGTTGATGTTAATGAAATATATGCACCTTATACTCTATGCATAATGATCTTATCTCTCACTAAATTAATTTCAAAATAAATATAAGTTAATTCAGTTTAGTTGCTTCATAGGGGAATCGGATCCTCAGCCTTTGGTTTAAATACCAGTGCACTAACCATTAAAAATTGACAATCTATTTATTGTGGCAATATAGAGAAAAAATTTCCAGATAACTATATATAACTATAATACCATTAAGTACTTAATTTAGTTATTTTTGTTCTACTTTATTTCCTCTTCTTCTTTATTTGAAATACGTTCTAATCTAACAATTTCCAAAATTACCAACTTTAAGCATAAAATACAAAAATTTACCAAAAATTTATCAAAAACCTAAAATTGTCACCTTTTTCTACAAATTTTCAGAAAATTTACATTTTCCAAAATTTTATAACGGTTTAAGGACAGAGAGTTCAAATGGGCAAGAAAGACAGACACGAGTAAATTCATGACTCTGCCCGCTTTTTAGAGAGTTTAAGAATAAGAATTTATAACTACCTACCTCATTAGTATTGCCACCACAGCCCCCAAGTATAAGTATAGTTCTTTCATTTAAAGTAAACTAAAAAAATGAAATAAAGGTCATTACTCTAAAACAAATATTTCAATGAAATAGCCAAATCTTAGTGTTAAAAACCAGTGATAAACACAGAAAATAATATTCATTTAATTTACTGTAGAATGATGATGGATCTATATCCATCAAAATCACCTAGAAATAAATATTTACTAAATTACAACATAGCAGTTCTTAAAAATTCCATCTGACCTGTGAATGGCCGAATCGCTCTGCAGGTTTTTGACATCGAATATTTGGAGTTGACCAAACCAAAGTTTCCAAATCGAAAACCCATACATCATTTAACCTGAAATGTTATGGTAAAAAATGTAAGCAATAAAAAAAAAAGAAATTTAAAAGTAACTATGAACACTAGATAATTCAATATCTTGTTTTTAATAGTCCTAAGTAATCAAATGTGGTCACTACACTAGTTAATGGTAAATTATGTTGCATATAATTTTGAGTAATCAAAGAGGATGACAAAACCAGTTACTTTTGTATCTTTTTGTCATTAATTTTGAGTAAACAGTGACAGCTGAACTAGTTAAGGTTAAACTATAACAGTTAATCCTTCATATTGTTGTCAATGATCCTAATAAACTGAATGGGGTCAATACATAATCTTATCTTTTATTTTAACTGAGTTAATGAATGGGGCAACTACACTAGTTAATTCTATGTTTTGTTGTTATTAATCCTAGCGAGGTATCTTATGAGCTCTTTATCATTCATTTATTATGGTTCTTTATATCTCTCTTTAGCTATAAACAGTACCCCAAATCACACCTGGATACGTCAATGAATCCTAAGCAATTAAATGGGGTAGATTTAGGATTTTTATGCCACTGAATTAAATTTTTCTTGTTTTCATAACCGAAAATATATGGATATATCATATTCATAATCATGCAGACCATTAGATTGATTATACAGGATCGAAAAGTTTACAAATTAAAATAAAAAGTTATTGGAAAATAAAACCTTTTTTGATGATTGTTTTGATATGTCTACTGTGCTAAAAAACCAAGCAAAATGAGACGAAATTTAGTAAACTTATTAATAACTGTTAATTTGAGTATAACTCATCTTAAACTTTATCACCGGTTAACCAAAAATAAGATACTATATATTGTAAAAGTTTTTTGGTTAATCTTTAATATTCAGTATGAGAAAACTTTTCCTTGTTATCTTACCATTTTATCATGTATGCAAAATAAAATATTTAAGTTTTTTGACTAAAAATGCTCCTCATTAATGCAAAGCGTGCTATTTTTTATATTTTTATGACTCACTAAAAACCTGAATAATGAAAAACATGCTATCTGAGGCTCACCACATTTAGTGAGGTTTGTTCTATAGAAAGTTATACCTGAGAGTTTTTTGTGAACCACCAATTAGCACCATCTTCTGACCAATTACAGAAGCGCTATGTCCAGCCCGAGGTGATGGTGAATAATTTAATGACAGACGCTCCCATCGTGAGTCCTCTATGTGGAATAACTGAGTATCATCAAAGAATCGTGGGCCAATAATAATTCTATCTCTTGGAGGATGGCACCACCCACCAAATATAACAAGTTTTCCTTTATAAGGTATTGTTCTATATAGGTGCTGGGATGGGGGCTTCTTATATGCTACTAAGCTACAACATTCACGTGGTGCTGGTATAAGCCCTTCTGTTTTGATCTTTTGCCATGTCCGTGTAGACAAATCAAGTCTATATATATCATTATAAGTTGAACTAAAATTAGATTCTGAAGCTGAGCCACTAAATACATATAAATACTGTCCCAAAATGACTGAAGCATGCGAAAAACGAGCTGGTGGTACATTAGCACTAGGTAATGGTATTTTAGACCTAAACTTATTTCTTTGTCTATTGCCAGGTAATAATGTCTCAACAATATCGTATGAACACTGTTTATGTATTTGCCATTTTATATTTGAAGATTTAAGACATTCATAAAACATCTTTCTGCAATGAAGTTCATTTGTAGTGATTATACGGTACCACTTACGATTAACCAACTTTGATTGTTTTGTATCAGTATAAGGTGACAAGTACGATAATATTTTGATAATTAATTCATCTGGAATTTCATTAAAGAATGAAAGTTCTAAGTCTTCTGCCTCCATTTCTTCAAAGTTATCCATTTTATGCTAAAATAAAAAAATAAAAAAATAAACTTTATTACAATCAATTAAAATTCCACAGAATCATCTTATAAGCTAAAACTTATGATCAGTTAGGTTCTTGAACTAAATAATAATAAGCAAGTCTAGATATGAGTAATGTAATGGATGCAAAGAGAAAATAAAAAACAATTGAAAAAGGCTCTAAGATAATGACATGAATTACTTAATTTAAATTTAGTCACTTCGGTACCAAAAACAGCCATATAGGTCAACATATTCCTTATTATCTTATATACACCACTGGTTGCAAGGGACAACAATTTTGACAAGCTATCATAAATTTTCCCATATAGTCTGACATCAAATAAAAAAAAAAGAATAAAAAAAAGTGCAGAAAGATCAGTTTTTTTCCTGTTTATTCAAGAAAAAAAGGTCAATAAAGAAAATACTGGAGAAAAATTACACCCGACTAAATAGCAAAAAATTAACATATTGAATTTATAGGATGCTGATAAGAGGTTGCCAGGCAACCAGATTTTTTCAGTAAGTGATCATATGAGTCTACAATACCAATAATATCTTTTTATCGGTTTGATTGTGGCCATATTTGAAATAAGAAATGTTTCAAAGGTTACTCAAAAAATAAATGTATTACAATGTATCTTAGCTTAGGTTCAAAATAAATTTATAGATCTAATTTTCATCTTACTCTTTTGATTATAAACTGTTTTGTGATATTTCATAGTATGATTTTCGCAGAAAAGTAAGTGACACACTGATAAACTATAGTTTGGCAAACTAATACTAAAATTTGATTGGGCTGATTAATATATCTATAAAACTTCGGTTGGTGGGAGATAAATAAAAATTGAATAGTATTATTGTTTTCTCTTCTGTGAAAAAACATCCCTCTAAAAATTACCTACCTTCTATCATAAAAAATGTTCAATTCTGGCATTCCTTATCAATGCCATAAAACGAGTCACTATAACAAACAAGCAAAATATAAAATTTATATCAAGGGTAACTTTTAGAAATACTCCTATTCTTTGACACAAGTATTTATTTAAGTGCTTCTTTTTTTAAATCAAATTATATTTCTGAGGTTCACAAAAACACTATTTATTTCCCATCTTACATAACTACATAACTATAGCTATATGACTTTACTTAAAAATTGCATCAGTGGTAGAACTTATGTATCTGATATACATAAATGATTGAACTTAATGATTTAACTAATGACTGACAGAAGAAAAAGAAAAAACATTAAGCTTCTCTATGTCTACCACTTTTTCGACAATTTTTGGTATTTTACCCAGAGAAGAAACAACTTTTCAAGGTGGCAATATTCAAGAAATTTAAAATACAGACAATATACATAAAAATATATATATAAAAATTACTAATTACACTTGGGATTATATATATATATATATATATATATATATATACGCACAAAAAAGCTTTTATAATAACATAATAACATAATGACATTATATAAATTACATGATAAGATTCCCAAATACACTTTTACTGCAAAGATTTTTTACAATATGAATCTACATTTTTTTTCAATGATTAGCTAGTAAAACAAACACTTCCCAAATAGATTTTTTTCCAGTAACAATATTGTTATTGACAGCTTTACTGTAAATTAATGAAAACACAAGCTTTAACACCTATTAAATTTTAATATTTGTATAATTATATTTTGATTAGAATGAAGGGCAAAAATGTCAGAAAAATGACTCCTTGATGTCAAAACTAAACTAACCTAACGCCACATATTAGTTCTTTTTTTTTCCAGAAGTTTTATATATTTACTTTTACAGTATATTTTCAAGTAAACTTCAAATCAATTCATGATTTTCTGCTTTCCTATAGATGTAAATTAATCATATAGTATAATTACTTCTTTTTAATTATTTTTATAATTACTTCTTTTTTTGTAATTGATAATGCTGAAGAAACCATTGAATTTCTTGTTTGACAGAAAGAAGTATTCAAATGATATATATATAATTATATATATATATATAATTATAGATGTAATAGATGATCTCGTAACTTAAATGGGGATATTATAACAGTAGGATACCCCAAGAATTGTTGAAAAAGCCTCCTGATTGAAACAAGTTTAACCCTAATATGCTATTATAAAAAAGAGCAAGGCGATCCTTGCTTGATGATATTATTATCAAAATAATAAAAAGATAAAAATAATTTAATGATAACTTCATGGCAAGAAAAAGAAACCCCTATTAATGCAAACGTAAAATTTTAATTTTTCTAAGAAAAAAGGAATGATATCGTTTAACAAATAATCAATTATTATACAACAAGACGTCAATCAAACAGGTGGGATATTTTTAGAATTCTATTCCGTTACATAGATTATTTCATCATTGTACAAGTAAATACTAGTCTGTCTGACATATCAAGAATGGAATAGGTGTTCAATCATTAAACATGTTCAAATTATCAAAACTGTTAGTAGCACAAAATTTCTTAGTGTTGAACAAGAAGAGCAAAATTTATTAGAATAAAATCACAGACATGGGTGAAAAACAAAGGTGCTTCAAATACATTGAAAATAGAAATCTGATAAATACAAACTTTATTAAGTCAAAAGAAGAGTGATACAGAATATCTGTCCATCAGACATATTCCTGGTTCGAAAAGAAACAGCTTTTTATTTCAAAATTTAAATTTTAGCCCATTTTATTGAAAAGTAAAGGTAACAAAGAGTGGGGAGAAGCCGATTCTGCTATTCTGCCCAATGCTCTTTTCGTCCACCCCAACTCACCATAAACTTATCTAACTTCAAATAAGCCTAACCTAGGTATTTTTAAATAAATGTTAAAAATATTCTTATATGGAACTTCTTGGTGAAATAAGCATGACATTGCCTGAGACTATATCATTTATTCACTTTCACCTCGTAAACCAAATGAAGAATTTCATCGCGAACTTCATTGTGACTTTTACATAGAAAAAATGGCTCTAATATTAGGCACAACTCTGCAGAAATTTATTATAATTTGTATGTAACTATCTATCTTCCAAATAAAAATTATTTTGAAATATTCATAAATTATATATAACATGGAAAAAAATTATAATAAATGATAAGGGCTCATAAAGCTGAAAAAGAAATGGTGTTATACCGTGCATGCATAATTGTGCTGAATGTGTTTTAAGCAAAAGAACGTTTTAGTATATCTTTCATCAATGTTAACATTGAGAATAAAAATACTGACATCATTGTAATTCATATCTAAATTCTCAAAATTACTGGTGGGTAATTTAATATATTCAGATAGATTTGTTTAAAAGGGATTTTTTAAAATAAAATACGAAAAT
>JAUZNK010071165.1:0-14023 GCA_035046665.1 Euphysa ruthae
GGATTGTGGTTTGGTCGTGGACCCTAAAAATTTTTCACAAATGATAATGTGATAATGAATTTACTGTAACAAATTAATGACTTTGCCATGCATCCTACCAAGTTGAAAAAATACTGAAAATTTGAAGACAATGGCAAAAGTTATCTTCCACAGAGCGTTCAGATTTTCGAGAAAATTGGTTTTAAAGTCGGTAAATGAGTTTTGTTTTGGTAAAATCTAAATATACTATCAAAATCTGTGAATTAACTACTATATACAATTTACATTCTTTCTTTTCTATCCTGATCACCCTTGAATTACCTTGAATGTAATTTATGATAAAAACACCAGAAGCAATATATAATTTCTTCAATACATTACCTATACCAACGAGACCGTCATTGCAATATAAGACAGCTGAACATACAGCAGTCTCAAGTGTTTATCGTCCAACGTAAATCACCTTCGGACACCTCTGCCATACCAATTCATTCATTGCCTCATTGTCATTATGAGTGGTACCACGCAAGCATTTGCTTAGCAAAGATTTATCTGAAAAATCATCAAAAATAGGTTTGATGAAATCTTTGTCATCTTTTTAAAATACCACGGTCTGGTTTATAACTTGATGTACTGGCATTCTTATCACGTTGATGTTTGCGCCATGATGTTTTGTTCCTTGGGCATAATATGCGGCGTTGATCCAGTGAAGATAATTCAGAACAGTGATGTAAATTTGACCTGATATTTCCAAGCAGCTTAGGACCTAAAAGCTGTTGCTAGGGGCGTTGATAGGGCATGAAAGTGAGAATGCATGTCAAAATAGACCATTTGGGGACTTTTGGACACATATTTGGATAAAATCATTATCAAAATCGGATCCCTCATACTTTCTCCCATATAAAACGTCCATAACAATTTTTCGAAAATTCTGAAATTGAACACCTTGAGATACATTGAAAACGTAACAAATTGTACCATAAGAGATTTAAGACAATGAGGCTCTCTTTTTTTACCAAACTTTCCATTTTAGTTTCGATCTTCGAAATTCTTCTTCACTGCTTATACTATACCTTTCAGATTCTATTCATCGACTGAATTTTATTCAGTAGATTAAAATTTTATAATTTTTCAGATCAAATTGGAGAGAAATTATTCTCAAACATAATATAAATACTTTAGACAGGCAAGCTAAAAACTCGGATATCACACTAATATACCGACTCCATACATTAACATTTCAATGAAAATAAGAAATGGAAAAGGGGAGTTTTAATCACCAAGATATAACCCATTTTTACATCAAAAAGGTAGAATAGAGTTTCTAGATATTTAAAAAAACAGCCATTCATTAAAAATAATTTTGGAAATTTAAATTGATATTTGAAAGGATATTAACCTAGAATTCTGTCTGCTGACTTCAGTTGTAAATGGCGTCATGATTGATACATTGATTTAAATAAAAATCAACATTTTATTATAGTTCAATTGTATTTTAGAACATGTAGTAGATGGGGATACCATGTGGAGATAAATCCAGTGAATTTTTATGTGACTTGTTATATGAATTGCTACCCGTAGGAGCTCTTGTTTAAATAAGATAACAATTACGTGAGTGTTTGGAATATTTTATAAGAGGCGGATATGTTCAAAATTGCTGTTTTAGCCTTGAGTTATTTATTCGTATAATATTATGGAAATTAAACAGAAATTGAATTCATTACTTTTTTTGGTTAATTGCTGAATCATCTTAGAAAATTTTATTTCATTCTATGCTTTTAGGGTTAGAGAAGAGCAGAAAATATATGGATTTTGATATCAAAGCTTGTCGTCATCCAAGTAAAGAAAGTTTTCATTCAAAAATAAAATTAAAACTTACAGAAATCTATTTATTCTACATAAACAACTATTTGAGGTATGTTTAAATTTTGAAGCAGTGTTACTTACTCTAGTGTAAGTTAAAAATTTTTAGTTTTTAATTAACTTATAACTTATTGTTATTTTTATTATGAAATTATTTGAGCAGAACAACACCATACTATCATAATAGAGAGGTTTGTTGAGGCTCAGCTCTTAACCTGCTCCTTTTCCCCTTCCAATTCCTTTCCAAGTGAGCTAAAAATCTTTAAAATTGAAATCGCAAGATTGCCTTTGAGCTCACGCTGAACAATAGGTTAAATATAATTTCAGAAACTGCAAGGTCACCTTTCTGCTCAAGTCATATAAAGCCAAATTGATGAGTCTATGGCTATTAAAGTTTTCCTTCTTACGAATATATATTTTTACTGAAATGTAACAAAAAAATATATTAATTTGAAGAAATTCCTTTGCAAACTTTATCTTGAAACTTTTTATTACATTGAAGTTAAAAACTTTACTATTATTGATGCAAGAACATGTACGCGTTTCCACCATAGTGTAAAAAGCCTTGTTTGAGGCATGTTCCTTGAAAATGTTACTCAAGACGACTTTTTATATGTTTTGTGTTGCTGTTATAGCACGTTTTTGTGCTGCGTCCAAAATCTTTTTATTCGACAAGCTAACTCCTTTCTTATTGCTGTGTTTTTTCAAGCTAGTTCCTTATAGTATATCGTTACTTTCATAAAACGTGCTCTTACGATAATTGAAATCTTATCTCTTCCGATGCGTACAATTCGACATCAATCCTGCTCTTTTTTAGATATATATATATATATGAAAACTATATAATAACACTTAATAAGAGTTTTAACTTATTTAAAAGGTGTAAACCGCTCCGCAAAACTTCTGAAAACAGCTTTTTTCGAAACTGCTAAACTTTAAAAAATAGTTTTTCTTAGGAATGATTTTTCTTAGCAACAAATGCCTTAGCTTTACTTTTTGTTTATATTTCATTTGATATTTCTCTTTTATACTGATAATCACAATGTTTTTTTCCACCAACCGTCTTTTACATTCCATCATTTTTTGTGGACTTTATGTATAGTTCTTTTTTTATATGTAAATCAATGATGCACGATTAGATGCGCCAATGCTGTATGAATAAAGTGAGTTACATAAAATAATGCAATGAAATGTATGATGAAATAAATTTACTACATAATGTTTCATGCTGATGCGAATTTTCAAATAATTAGTGATGGTGCGAGGTGATTATAACAATACATATCTTCTGAGATTAATTTATTGCATTCGTTTGATGACTGAGTTTATGGTGGAACCACCATCTAATTTTGGCTAACATATTGGCTAACATATTATAGCAGAATTTAGATGGTGTTTGTCTGTCCTCGTTCTGTGCCTCAAATTCGTAACATGTGTCTGTAAAAAAAAAAAAAAAAAAAAAAAAACAGCTAACTTTTTTAAAGTCGAATATGCTATAGTCGAATATTTTTGTAATGAAAAATTTTTTCCTGATTGACTTTGATCCCCATTGGCTGTTTATCCTATTGTCTATTTGAATTTGATTTAAGCAATCTCTTTTCCTTATAACGTTAAACTAAACATTTGTTGTTAAACAAACCTGGATAAAGATTATCTAGCTAAATATTAATCCTTACCAAGAATTTTTAATTACTTTACATTCCTTATCTACTTACATACATAATCAGAAGATTAATGAGAAACAAAATAGGAACATGCTATATTTCTAAGAACAACAGCAAATTCATTTAATATACGAAATTGTTAAATGAAACTGTCTTTCTCTTATTAACTGTCTGTGTCTTTAGTTATTGACATAAATTCGTAGCATCATGATTATCTTGGAATTATGGAGTTGCTCACCAATAACTTTTAAAATGGTAAATATATTTATATTTTTATTTTATCATAAATCATTTTTTTTAGAATTATTTTCTTTAAATATTTATAAATAAAACGTTGGTAAAATTTTTGACAAGTTTTTCTGTTATATACAGACATTGGATTTGTGAATCGATGAATCGGTATTAAGCAGCATGTCTTCATACATATCTTACTATTAACTTTAAAAGTAAAAAAGGTATTTAATGTTTGTTTATTCAGGATTTAGTTTGAACGCAAGCAGATAAGGTTACGCAAACGATGATAAAGGCGTTTGAAAGGACAATAAAACTCACATTAACTAGCCAGTTTGTTCTAAAATAAATAAGTTCAAAACGGTTTCACCGATCCTCTTTTAATCTCATTGAAGTTATTTTTTTTTCTTCCTAACTCGTTTTTCTAATACTTGTTGCATCAACCTCAAAGTTTCATTTTTTTAATTTAAATAAAGAACTAGGTAGTGCTTTACTTTATTTTTTTTTTTTATGTTATAGAAGTCATAAATCAAAAACCGATTTAAATTTTAGTTCACGCTTTGGCTTTGGTATCACATTTCACATAAGACCATCAGTTCAAATGTACTGCTCACCCAACATCAGTAACTCAATTTTAAGTCACTCTCGTTCTATGCAAAACAGAAAATAAAATTTTAAAATATTTTTTTCATTTTCACATTATTATTGTTCTTTTTTATTTTTTAATTGATAAACCACAAAGCTATGCTGCGTTGGTATCATCTACAAACGAATAGTTTATAATATCGCAATAAACAAATATATTATGAAATCCAGCTGTGGGGAAAGCCGCAAATTTACTTCTCAAAACGTACCAGGCGAAATTACAGTATAATTTTCAAATCCAAATAATGATGCAATATTTTCTTTTAGAATAATTCTTTAAAATATTTTGTCTCGTTATTGTGTTATTCTTTAATCACCGAGTGTCTAAAACTGCATTGGAACTCTTTGTTAAATTTAGTTGATATTTTGGGATCCATTATCATAACAGTTCTTAATAAAATTTTTTCTTCGCAAAAAGCACTTATGTACCATATTTTATTAGAGAAATTCTCTCACTTTCTAGTATTTTGTCAAATATGTTGAAAGAGTTTTAGGGAACATATATTTATAGCTTTTTTAACTCCTTGAAGATATTCCCTGAATTTTTGTAATCAAGCTTGATACAAAAAAAATCTATTATTTCACCACTTGAAAGTATACAAGACCATTAGACTTGTCATATAAATTTTGAGGCTTTTACTAATCTTTGTCAAAAACTTTTCTTTTAGCTGTTGATGAGTCAGTCAAGTAATGCTCATATTGCGCAAATAATTTGTTCAGAAATCCTATCTCAACATATTTGAAACTTATGTCAGATGGAACGTTGTTAGTTTAATAGTAAAGCTTTTGTAAGCGAACAGCGTGGAAAAAAACTTAGTGGGAAAGTGTCTATTTCATATACATAAAATTAAGATGACATCGTGCAAACTCTTCGACTTTTCCGATATGAAAAGCATTTCGTTTCCATGCCGGTCAACAACCATTCATTGTTAAAACTCATCACAAGATTCATCTCACAGAAAACTAAAAAGTTCTTTCTTTCTTAAACGGGAATCAAAATTTAATCACTTCATGAGAAACGCAGTGATGAAGATGAGAAGCCAATAAGATTTATGATTTAAATTTGAATCAAAGTGTAGAATTTTATTAATATCATATTGAGCTAAAAGTGCTGCTTTGCTATTATATTATTGGAAAATCAGGGGAACTTATTTTAAAATTTGCTGTCAATACTTAAAGTTGTGTATGAATGATTGTGCTACGAATGCGTAAATAAAACAATAAAACGACGTGTTTCGTTGCAATTTAAATTTTACCAATTAGAATTACATTTTAAAGAAACAAACTCTTCAACCTATTATAAATTTACTAAATATGTTAAAAATGTAATTGAAAGACATACAAGAGTTTAGAAAATGATCACGAAATTTCCTTTTATTCAGATAATAAGGAGTATGCTAACTAGTGCCTATCTATTTAGTTTTAATTTCTTTTCTGTTTATATAAAGATGCAAAACCCTTCGAGAAAAGTTATACATAGAAAGCAGATGACAAAGCAGCTGCATTGTGTCACAATAAAAAGCGCGAAGATGATGAGATTTTTATCTGGTATTACTGTCACATCACTAAAGTATGTAGGACAGACTACCCACAATTCATCGAACTCAAGTTATCAAATGAAGCTTATTCTACGTAAAGCTAATACATTCCTTTAAAATTTAACAGAATACTTTGATCATTTCATCATTCAAGAAGTGTTTCCAGCTACAAATAGTCACTTCACTTTAAAAGGAGCAGTAAATGCCATCTTACCAGCCGTAGCCAGGGAGGGGGCCAATAAGGGCCAGTCATTGGAATTGAATAGATGGTTTCTTCTGTCAAAAGCACACTGTGTGAAAATAGACCTTAACGAAATTAGATTGAGATTCACAATAAACTGTCAAAGAAAGCTAAGCATAAATCCGCCAAATTTCAGAATCAAATCATTAGCAATTTGGCAGGGCTTATGAAAAAGAATATCGCAAAGGAAGTACGAAAAAACTTTTCACCATGTATGCAGATGGCACAACCGACAAAAACCGCAAAGAAATTCAAGGTATGTTAGCTAAATCTTTAGTGCAAAAATAACAAAAAAAAACATTTCCTTTTTACAGAAATACAAATTATTTTTAAGTTGATGTTTCGGAAGAAAAATGAGAAGCAGATTCTTTTAATTTTTTCTCATTTCTGCTTTACTGCTATAGCGTGTATAAAAAATTTGTTTTTAATTTTCATTTTCAGCAATGAAAATTTTATAAGAATTTATCTAGAGGCTAGAAGCCTTTTGAAGGTGGGCAAGCTGTTTGTAGAAGAGCAATAGTCATTATTTTATATAACTTTCTGATTTATAAAAAGAATTGTCATTATGGATAAAGTTTATTGCTCTCCTCTCCTCCACACTGCTTTGCCCATCCCTGGACAATTTCCTCTGGATCCGCTACTGAGATTTGCTGTTTTGGAATCATTTTGAGGTGTTTATATTTTATCAAGGTTTGGTATGACACTACATAACTGATGGGGAAATCCAAGAACACCGTTTAAATATTTAAACGTTGGAGACCGTTCGGCGAAGGTGTATTCAATTTTTTGAAAGATACGTTCAACCAACATGGAGTATCTTTTGTTGGTTTAGTTTCGCAATCCTATGATGGATGGTGCGTCTGTTATGTTGGGTGCTGTGAAAGGACTACAGAAACGTATTAGTGATTTCTGTGAGCGATGCGTTTTGTATAATCACTGTTATTTGCATAGAATTAATCTGATTGTCACCAATGTCATGGAAACATTACCCGAGATAAAGGAGTATTCTGAAACCACGCAATCGTACAATGTCTTCAAAAAATCAATTGTTGCCGAAGTTTAAGAGGAAACATCATTAAAAAGACTGATTGCAATTATGCTCATTACGAAAGCAATCGACATATTAATAAAAACTATTTTGATGTTATTCAATGCTTTGAGATTGACTCTACAAGGTTAAAAAGTGAGGATAGTGTCTTGGCTCTTGACTTACTACAACAGGTGAGAAACGATAAAACCTATCAACTTCATTGTTAAACAGCTACAGTGGTGATCAGAAAACATTACCTCTGGATTTGCTGTTATTAAAAGCATCAGAGAAGAGTTGAATTGCCTTTGATGTGACATGGATGAGTGTAGCAAATAGTGTTAAAAATAAGTTTTTCGATGTGGAAGATGTATCAAAGTTAATAGGAAAAACTCGCCAATAAAGATCAACAAATCATGCAAAGGCAATGACTGATTTTCTTGTGACAAGTCGTGTTTTCATACGAAGTTTCCAATAACATGTTTTCATATGGAGAGGGCAAAAGAAAACATGTTAGTATCAATGTCTTCGATGTGTACAATGTTATCATGTCCAATCATGAAAAGAATGCGATTGTAGTACTCAAGCTTTGGTGGCCTTTACTCAATATTTGAAACTACCAAAAATTAAGCAGAGCTATTTTCGGAGGAGCTGGTTCGATCAGGGACAGTACAGTGACTGGTTAACACCAGAAGATACCAATGCCAAATGAAAATTATGTAAAAAAAAGAAGTGTTCAAATTATCCAACATGGTTGCCGATGCCCGAAAATCTCAAGTTGATAGTGAGCGCCACAAACAGGAAATAAAAAATCTTCAAACGTTTGCTCATTTTACGATAAACCCGTCATAAATTCATCATAAGCATCTTCAGCAAAGTCAGATTCAATTGAAGGAACGTCTTAGCAGTCTTTAAGTGGATCAAGTAGTGCAAGTGGCTCAACAATGGCATTAAGCATTAGTGATACGTCAACTGCAAGTTCAAGTGCTAAAATAGCATCAATTGATACTAACGTTGTATTCGTAAGTGTAATTAAGACATATGGTCACACTTCTTAGTATGTGAAGGATTCTCAAATAATATTGCAAAAACATTAGAACCACAATTTTCAGTCCATATTTTCAGACTACCCTACAGCAGAGAATTTTTACCTCGGGCGTCATAAGTTGAAATATTATTAATATTATTAACTGGAATATTACACCTAATTTTGAAGATCTTCTTAAAACAAAGTTTTTTAACTCTGAATTTGGCAAGATAATTTTCGCGTATTAGAAAAGTGAAGTATTTCGCGAGATAAACTTTCACGAAAAGGGATTTTCAGTTTTTGGACTAGAAACCACAAAAAATCGGCTTTTATTATTATTATTTTTCTTTTTTGTGAAATATGAATATTTTTATGTGGTTTTAATAATATTGTATCCACTTGTTAAAAAGTTTATTAACATATATTATTATATTTAGTAAATATTAAAGTAAACCTCATCACTCTTCTAGATTGTTTCAAAGGGATCATTTACTTTTATGAAGCCATTTCTTCAATAATTGAGACTAGAATATTTGAGCTAGTTTCCTTATAAACTTCTGAGGGATTTTTCCTATCCAATCCAGATACATTGCATTTAAATTATTCCATAATAATTATACCAACTTTTGGTCTATGGATACTATCAAAATGACGTTTGATGACGTCAGTTATCAGATAATAAATTTGCTAATCTTCTTTCTATGGAATGTACTAATATATGTATATATAAGTATATAATATAGTTTTAGAAAGTTTTAACTAATTAATAATAAAATTTCGCCAGTCGAACTTTTAAGAAGAATTCGCTAGATAAAATTTCGCGAACCGCATTTTTAAATTTTTTTGCGAGATAAACTTTCGCGAAAAAGGCCAAACTTGCGCAAGTTTCCCCGAATAAAGATAACACAAAAGTTTTCTTCCTAAATAACATTTCTATTGCGGTTTCTTGATACATTAAAACATAGAATAGATAGATTTTTGGAACACTATCTTTGGGGAAGAAGTTTTGGAAGAAAGAAGGTTTAGCGGATTTTTTTCCATTTCCGCAAAGCTCAAAAATAAGTATGCCATATTGACACTTTGAAAACATTGACTAAAATATTTCAAGACAATTCTACGAGCCAAAAAAGTGGCAGCCCTATTCAGCTGATGACATACATTATGCTTTATACCTTAGATACAAACCTTTACAATCATACAAACTACTGCTTGAGAAATTTCCTTTGCCATTAATATCAGTACTAAAAAAAAATTCAACAAGAGATAGATGCTGTTAAAGCAATTAAACTCCTTCATGAAAAAGGTGAAATATCTAAGGACTGTAAAATGATGGTTTACAGGATGTATTTACAGAATAAGACACAATATTAGGAAGGAGAGTATGTATGTGGAGATGCAGAGGGTCAGCATTATTAAAAAGTATTATTTTAAATCATAATTGTCGGCATAAACTGTTCTTTACCTTATGCGATATAAACTTTGCCTGAAGCGACATTTAATGGGGAATAGTCGTCAAATAAAATGATTGAGAACATTAAACAACCATTCATCTGATGTTAATGCATTTTCAAGACTTTGCAAAGATCATAGTTAATTTATTGAAGTCGAAGGTAATTACTCCAAAAGAACATATTTTTATGATAATAGTGTCCATTTGGTTATAAATTTAAGAAATAAACTTTTAAATGGAAAAAAAAATTGTTTTCCCAAAATTTAATTACAATGAGACAAGTACTATTATTTCATGCCCCGGAGGTTATATCAGTTGGGGGAGATTTGCATAACAACTACAGACAGAGAACTACAAGGTAATTTATGGAATGTCCCGAAGTTGAAATATATGAGGTTGCATCTAGGAAATAATAAATAAATCGTGTCATTAGCCCTTGCTTTATCTGCAACAAAATGCTATTTACCTGAAAGGAAGTGTATATCATCAAGCTTTTTAGAAATTTTCCAGAAGTGTGTTGCAAATTCCAAAAAAAAGTTAGTCCGAAATGTTTAGGAAATCTTATTATTTCTGGTGACTAAAAACAGAATTTTACTTGGCATTAGCGAAATGGATCGAACTGTGGAATGAATCTCCCGATTTAAGATTAACAGCACAAACATCATCAGGATTAATTTCAACCCTGCACTACCAGATAATATTAATTGATGAACTTGTTAATCACGTTTATGATTTTGTATTGACAAGTGAATTACAGAGAGACCCTATTGAAAAAAAGGTTTCCACACGACAGACAGATAGGTGGTGGTAGATTTCTGGTCAGTTTAAGAGAAACCCAAAAATTCAAAAAGAATTTTATCTTGGCCTTTAATAAAAAAAAATTATTTTTGGTATGAAGACTTACATGAAAAGGAAGATTTTAGTTAGCAGAACTAAAATTTGCCATTTTTCTATGGCAAATTAGGTAGCAGGTTACTGCAAAAGGACACAAATAGTGAAAGTAACGCAGTCAACAATTGCTGGTTATATAGCAAAAAAAACTATGAAAAAGATCAAAGTGCTGTGACTGTCAGGTTAAACTAATTGGCAATATATATCATATAGTTAACAACACATATATTAATGTTATCTCGTAGTGGCTTAACATTACCTTTCGTTGATTTACCATACCAGATTATATTGAAAAAGATATCAAGGGCACTATCGAGAAGATCTATAAAACAGCAACACATGTCTTAAATAATTAATCCTCTAAAGTGGAGTTTACATTCGAAACACTTACTGAATGGGGATCCAAGTTTGCCACAAAGATTATAATTAACATGTTTATGAATATTTTTTTTTTTTCGTTTTACCTTGATTCTTGTCTTTATAAGTATATATTCTATGTAATTTAATCTTCTATTATCTAAACCTCACCCCCGCCCCAGCATAAGAAAAGAAATATTTGCTAACTCACAAATTCAAATTTGAATTTGACTGTAAGTAGGAGGTAATAATTAACTCTACCAGTAGAGTACAGTATCTAACAAGTTTCCTTTTAGAATTTTTGTATGAAATATAAAAGTTGTCCAATTTAAATTACTGTCCAACATATTTTACTCCAGTACGTCTTACTTGTAATTATAAAACCGGCCTCTTATTTTTGGCCTCTTAAATTTTTCATACAAGGCCGCGTATATAGTAGGTCATGATTTTTAATTTATGATCTTATGCAAGTGTTTTTAGCTATCAGTGTTAACCTAATTTTTGGGGGAAATTTTGTACACAAGAAATCAAGACATAACAATAAATGTAGCAATAAAACGAAGCAGGAAGTGTATAAAGATAAAAATAGCCATTTTCAAAAAAATCAAGAGTTTTCAAATTTTGTTCCAATATTTTACGAATTGGAATGCATATTTATATACATTGAATTATTTGTCATGTCAAATTAGTAAAAATATCTTAAAAGCATCGTTTTAGTAATTGTGCTTGATGAAAATTCGTCAGCTTAGATTATGAAAATAATTTCAGCATCTTTTTACATTTGAGAAAAAATTTAACTCACGTTTACTTGCATTACCAGTTACTTGAATAACAGCATTAGTTTGAAACTTTCATATCAAAATTTTATAGTTATCATACATTTCATTTGAATTATTTAACATTGTTGTTTAAGGGAGTGAATTTTCTGGTGTACCTTTTAAGAGTAAAAGAAAATTTTATGGCAAACATCAAAAGAAAAATTAAGATACGAAAATTCTATCCTACTTATTTCTATTATCTAATTTATTAAATGCTCAAAAAGTGAAGGCTTTAGTACTATTGCTCCCTCTGGCGTTCGGGGAGTAGAAAAAAGGTAAAAACTAAATAAATTTAATATGAACAAAAAATATATATATCTTTGACATCGCATATGCTGCCCAGCAATCTCATTTGCTATTTACCGGTAGCACTTTCTGTTATGGATGGTTACAGTTAGAAGACAAATAGAAACCGTATAATTTTAAATATAATTTGAAACAAAAATGCGTGCTTTGCTATATTTCTGTAAGTAATAAAGAACAAACCCATAGTGACATCAGAGACCAAGTCAAATAGCTTATTTCAATTGGGAATGTCAACCAATCATTATATAAAGGTTTTTCGAAAGCATGGCAAGCCTAAGTTAAAAATGCAATTTTTCACGTTTTTTGTTTTTCAAAACTATTTTAGGACACAGTAAAAAATATTTTACAAAAAGATACAAATAGAAAATTTTAAAGAGTCTTTTTTTAGTTCATTTTTTGGTTCATTTTCAAAACTCGATTCCGATTAGGTGTTTTTGATACCTTCTTGAAAGTTTGACTGGGAACTATTGCCTTCACCTCCTATCGGCCAGTTTTCTCTATAGCAATGGTCGTTTTTTTTGTACTTTTGTAAACATATTTTTAGTTGCAGTTCAATGATATAGATTATTTAATCACGTGCATGAAAATTGCACTGCATCTTTAATCTTAGCATCAATAAAATCTTTACTGACATAAACGCTCACAATTTTCTGGGCTAACTCTTTCTTAGCTATAAAGTTTAATACAATCATATTTATCACAGCCATATATTTTTTTTAACTTTTTTTAAACATAGTGGAAATCATTATTTAATTTTTTTTTTATTCTATTAAGAATTGAAATTAAATTTTACCATTATCCCATTTATTATAAAATTTTTATCGGCAGTGACAAATGAAGAAGCTGTAATGAAAACAAAGGGTTGTTTTGGACCATATGTACCATTTTCTTTAAGAGATTTAACCACTTTGGTTTCGATTTTCCAGAAAAAATTTTGAAGTATTTATAGAAATTTCATAATTGGAAGATAATGTTATTTTAATGATAAAATATTTACAATTTTATATTTTTGTTATTTTTAGATAAACCGACATGAGAAAAGTTACACTAGTATTAGTCATACTTTTGATAATACAACATAATTACATTAAGACGCACAAGAAAAATGTATTGAATTTTTTCAAAAAAAGAGCAAAAGCAGTACATTTGAAGGTTAATATGAAACATTTCATAAACCAAATAAAGGTGAAAAAAAAACCCATCCAAACAAGGCTAGCAAACTCATTTTTCTAAGAAATGTGCATTTAAATGGGAAATTAAATTCTCTCTCAAATAAGCAAGCCGCTGAACTTGTTTTTCTTATAATGAAAGGCCAACTATATATCAAAATGTATATCAAATAAAATCCTATTAAGTTCGAATTATTCTAGAAATACATTTTTTTTATTAAGAGGTTCTCCTAGTTCTCCCAACGATGTATAAAATGAGGCCGTTAGTTTTGTTTGACTAGTTTAGTAAAGCCAATCTAAAACCAATCTGTTATTCGAACAAAATCTTCTAAACTTCCATGGAAATGAATTTTGGAACGAGAACACCCGCCTTTTACTTAGCTATACGCGTTTGGCATATCATAATTACTGAATTTATCAGCAGATTTTTAAAACTTCGTTTTTCTTTAGTAAAAATTAAGTGACATTTCGTAAAATTTTCCTGCAGATATTTTAGTTGTCTTTTTTAAATATTCACGGAATGCTTATTTTCCGAGATTACTACAAAAAGTAAAAGTTTTTCTTGCTCATTTCGAACTTTCCATGTGCTTTTTAAAAACTTTCCAGACTTTGCAGGCTGGTTTTTACCCTGTTTATAACATTTATATAGTATATCGCTTTTATTTATTTATTTACGAAATATTTCACAAATATTTATGTTAAAATAATACACGTTTTTTTTTTTTTTCACAAGAAACTGAAGTTTGGCTTTCCAGTATGAGCTTATTAAGCTAGTTTCTTATATATATTCTTAGATATATTCTTATATGTATATATA
>JAUZNK010071176.1:0-14022 GCA_035046665.1 Euphysa ruthae
GAGGGGTTCCAGAAAAGGAAATAGCGCCCTGTATGTCAATATATTTAGAAAAGGCTCATCACCAAATGCAAGCTACCTCATAAATTCAACTAGATATGTGTCATTCCTTCTTATTACGTCTCTTTGCACTCATCCTCATCCTTTCCACCAAATTTGTGTGAGCTCCCATACTATTTGGATTGATCTAAAAAATTTAAAGAGTGATTAACAGTCAAGTGATTATAACCAATGTTGCCAATTGTATTATATGCCCGCCACAGGTCTCATATTATATTTCTACCTGGATTATTGTATTGTTGTATGATAGGTAAAGAGGTAGGAGATAGGTAGGAGAGGGTACATTCCATGCATCAATCATTGTTCCTCTTTCGAATTTACGCCTTACAATTAATTAACGACTCTTTTTTTTGATTAAAAAGGTAAATTCAAAAAGGTGTAATTATGTCTGATATTGAGATTTAGTAAATTATATAGAAAAGAACTATCAAAATGGTGGCTAAATTACTGTGACAAATGTACATGGAGAATTGGGAAAAATTGATTGTATGTTTCAAAATTTTTAAAACCTGCTGATTTAAAAAGTTAACGTCATATATTTCAGATTTTTCTGTTTAAAATAAACCAATCTATCATCCTCAAATTGAATTTTGAAAAAAAATTATCTGAAACGGTATTTAGAGCTTTTGAAAGTTTGTGGCGGACGTACAAAAATTTTGTGGCAGACGTAACTTACGAAATGTAAGTAAGAAAAAAGCATGAAAGAACTTTAAGATTTAAAATGTTAACGTGTTAAGTCTTAACGTCCAAATCATAACAAAAGATATTATACGTCTGTATTGACTAAAAAGTGCTACAAATCTCTAATAGTAAATTGAGCAAGCATTCCAGCAGCTTCTGGTGGCTCAAATTTTTTATAACTCTCTGAATTTGTTATAAAGATAATTTTTTCCTCTTTCAACAGCCATTTCCAAAATATTTTTCCACTTTTATGCATGATTTAGAAATGAGTTAGAAATCTAGCCCATATATAGCAGTTACTTAACAAGGGAAGTTTGAACCTTGATGACTTACTAGAAACCAATCACGAATATCTATTTGAGTGTCTGAGTTTGGAATATTAATAATCGGATTCAACTGCAATTCCCCAGGTTTACTTTCAGTATTCTCAAGTAACTTAAAGATGATAATCATGAAGAACAATTCATCAGAGGAAACTAGACGGTTGATACTTTTAGCTGTGCGACATCATTTGCTCTAATACAATGTAATCTTTGCATATTGGGAATTGCAAGGGCAGTGTCTCAAAGAGCTAATTTTTTGTCTGATTGTAACTTTATCTCTTCAGAAGAATTATGCACAACATTGATGTTTGTGTTTCTTTGAGTAGAAATTCCTGCATATGGTGCAGCATCAATAGGGGATTAAGTACCAGTTTGTATAGTTCTCTACACAGATCGCTTCAATGTTCCTCTTATCCCATCTACAGCACCCTTTAGGTGAAACTTTGTGAAGAAATTCCAGACTAGTTGAACACTAAAGTTAGTCTCCCATTCATGCAGGCTAGAAAGCAAATACCCTGTTTGAATTGGGAATCATTGAACATAATTTTTTTGAGGATTCTTTTTAGCAAGATAATTAAAAAGTTATGTCATAAAAGTGTAGACTGCTTCTTTTGTATGATTAAGATGATTCGACACAAAGCATTCTTTAGTGAAATATTTTCAAAGTTCTCACTCTCTCTGCCACTTTATGAGCTTCTTGTTCTGGATCTGGTTTACTTATGTTCTTTAATCTTTTTCTTTCCCTGTCTTTCTTTAAATAAGATCAGTATGTTTTGTCATCTTTCTTCAATGCTTTTCTTGCATCAACTTACAAAGAAAAAGCAGCTGTGCTCAATGAAGATTAACTACCTGTTGTTCTGATTATGCTTAAACAGGTCATTCTGTAATTTAAACAGGTTTTAACAAATTTTAACAGACTTCAAAAAAACATTTCTACTTCACCTGCTTTGCTTTTGATCTTTATGTTATGATATCAAAACTTGAAAAGAATGAAAATATATCTGTAATTATGAATTAGACACATGGGATGTATCAAGTTAGCACAATTCTCAAAATCTAAACCAAGTTGAAAATCAAACTAAAATACTTTTTATTTGCTAGTTATACAAAAAAATACTATAAAATCTCATTTATTACACTACTCTTTCGTCTGCTTACAACACCTACACATACAACATAAAGAATCATCAACACTTTAATAAGGTTGGACAAAGATTTAGAAAATATTAGGAGCCTTTAGGTGTAGAAGCTGAGGAGAAACATTTTTAAAAAATTACAAATTAAGTGTAAACAAATTAAGTGTAAACAGATCATTTTTATCAAAAATTTAAAATCTTAGATTTGGAAACCAGTTGTTATTCAGCCTTAAAAATTCAAAATCCAAAAAAGAAACCTCTGTAATGGCTTTTATATTAAATTCTTTGCATATCTCGATTGTTCAGCGTTGCTTTGTAATATTTGTATTTTACCAATTGATGTCATTGTATTTTTTATATTTCCCATCTTTAATAAATTCCAGGATAATATACTTATTAAATAACATGTGATTTTAAACAGATGGTTAAAGTATCATTGAATTCTATATGTCAAAAAAGATTTTATTTCACTATGTTTGATTTACTTGGAAGTAATACAAATTTACCATGCCTCCTAATGCCAGAGGAATTTTCAAAGCACTGTTTAGATCATTCAAAAGGGAGACACTTGACTTTTTTCTCTTAATACTTGTTGCCAGGAACAACATTCCAATGATAAATTCAACTCAGTTCAGTAATAGTTATTCACAGAGTCTAAAACTGTTGACTTAACCTAATTTAACTAAACATTCCAGGTAGAATATTATTATGATTACTATGACCAAAATAAAAATTAAATCTGGGAAAGTTTTGCTAGGTCTTTGCAATCTGTCCAAACGGTAAACAGATTAAATAATGCTATACTAGCATGTAAATTCTGCTTTCAGCTGTTGCAGTATGTGATTGTGGAGTGGATTGTTCTTGCACATTCACAAATTGTTCAGCAGGCCAATATTGGAATGACACAGGTGGATGTTTACCATGTCAACCTGGCTATTTGTAAGGGATTGTTTTAATTTTGAATTGTTAATAACTTACAGCATTTAAATGTCTAGCTTTGGAAAAACTAAACATTGTTTAGTTCATTGTATCACGGTTTAGTTCATGGAGATTTATATAAAATATAATAATAATATAATATATATAATAATAACAATATAATATATATAATAATAACAATGTAATATATATAATAATAATAATATAATAATAATAATATGGGATGTGGAAAATAAGGAATTAAGTGGAGGTGAAGCTCGTTGAATTTTCTTTAGTTAATGTAAAAATTTAAAAGCTTATTATTTATAATTTAAAAGAGAAATGCTAGCAAAACAGTAATGATAGAGAGCTGCAAGTATAAAACATTGAATAATGTTTGCTTTTATGTGTACTTTTTTCAGCTTGTATTTTTGTGGGTCGCAGGTCACAGCCTTATCCTCTTCTTCAGTGTGTCATTTCACCTCTGCTTGGGCGTTCTATTTTTCTTCCATCCATATTCATCTAGCACTCTTTCCTCACATCAATCTCTGGTTTTTAGCCCCTCACATAACTGAACCACTCAAGCCTTCTTTGCCTTATTACATCTTTCATTTCTTGGATGCTAGCTTGCTACCTGATATTTTGATTTCTTTAATGCCCTTCTAGGCTTATCTCAAGGTTGTATCTCATCTCATTTCTCAGGGCTCAATACAATCACCAAGGATATGATTGGCCAATTCTTGTAACCGTAAAGCAATTTTGGTCTTATCATTACTTTTTATATGAGGATCTTAGACTTGTTATTTGTTTTTATATACAGACAAAATTGAAGAAAGAAATAAGTCAAGATGTTTTATGATATTGAATCTATTACCCATCGTAAGGTTTGAGGTAAGTTTGAGATCAAAAAGACAATCTAGGCCTTCTGCTTCTTCAAGGTTTACATTATGAGAATGTTCTTTGCATTTTTAGGCCAAGATTCTTGCAGAACACCAGTATTTAAGTTGCAGGAATCTGGCGCCTGTCCATCGAGAACAACAAGAACAGCAACATTTATTTTTATTTTGTCAAGGAATTAATTATAATTACGTTAAAGATTAGATATTCTAATTGATTTGAGTTGATAAATATGCCTTTGAAATATCAAAAAAAATTATTCAGATAGATGAGCTTAATGATTTAGTTATGGAATATCTTTATGTCTCAAGAGGTTTCAGGAGGAACAAACATACTTATTCTCTCTTACACAATTGTACTCCTTTATTCTCTTCAAGTGACCCAACCAACATCTGAATAAAATCTTTGATGGTATGAATACTGAAAATGTTCCTTAGCTCTTCTGAACTTTTTCTGCCTTTCAAACTGGTTTTACTCGTTCACCTAACCATTTACATGTCATGTCATTGATAAAAATCCTCTAGCTTCACTGTCTATGTCTCACATCCATAAAAGCGTAGCACTTCTGAAACAAGCTATATACAATTTAACTTTCAAACTGAATTGATAAGAACGCTATAGGTTAGTATAGAAAGTAACTCTAAATTTTCTCCTAGTAGAACTTACTTTACAAATAACACCCCTTTTGATACTTCCTTCACCACCCAACATGTCGCCTAAGTAACAGATGTTATCAACAATCTCTAAAGAACCACTGTTGCACGCTTCTGAAACTGGAAATATTTCATTGTCTATAATCGCTTACATTAAGACTGAATGTGAGTTCTTAACCTTCTTTAGTACCACAGCATTTCTTACTTACCCAGTGCTTACTAGTCTGACAAAAAATATTGAGTTTTGACAGACAATTCCTTGCCTGCAAACTCCACAAGGCCACTTTCCAACTTTAATTCCACTCTTGGCGTTTCTTTTACCAATCATAGTATTAGTTTATGATGCCTTTACTCTTTTTCTTTTCTTCTTTTCTCTTCTTCTTTACTCTTCTTCCACTTTTTTGTCTTATTCCACTTTTTGACTTACATCAATTTCGTGAGGCTTCAAATTTTTCAAATTTTTGCAAGTTTTTAAAGTTCAATTTGCTATTACTTAATTCATTTTTTTTTTATTTTGTTGAGAATCATTATCAATAAATGACTTTCAAGTGAAAGCTTTGTTGTCTGAGCTCTATCATAGAGGCAGAAAGCTAGATTTTTTTTGTATATTTATTGGTTAGTTTTTAAAAAATTAGTTCCATTGTCAATAAAATAAATTTTCTTAAATAATTTTTGTTTAATCCGAATTGGCTGAGTCATTAAACTTTAGTAATGCTAGTGAAACAAACAAGATGAATAAATTTTTATTGACTTAAGTGTGCTTTTGTTCATGATTTTAGTTGTGCTGGTTCATCATCACCCTATGAACCTTGCCCTGCTGGAAAATCCAGTTCTGCATCATCTGCCACCTCCATCAGCACCTGTGAAGTAAGTATTTTTTTTTTGATTGACTCGCTGATCTTCTTCTTGATCAACCTGCTGAAATTCTTCGTTTTTAATTTTAAGTTACGTGTCATCAAAGAAGAAATATTTCCCAAGTATAAAGATATAAATTTGTCAGTTTTAACCTTTTTTTATTGTTACGTGACGTCCATATTGTTACGTGACGTCCATAACAATAGTTAAAACCATGTTGCTTTTTTTTGAATGATTGCCATCAAATTTGTAAAGCTGGATACCTTTTGCTGTCCTATCTCTGCTATGCAGTTATGCCTTTTTTATTGTTATTTTATTAAGAATTTATGTTAATTCAATTATATCATTATTTTTGCTCACTCGGACAGCTCAGTCGGTATAGTATCTGACCAACCACAATATCATGGGTTCAAGTTTGAGTATCGCTGACTCAGCATATGAGCAGCACTTTGGTGCATTAGCTCCTCCTTTACCACATTAGTGGCATCTAGCCTTGCAGGGAGGGACTTATTTAAATTAAAAGAAATAAAAAATAAAAAATAAAAATAAATATATCAATCAATAAGAATTTAGTTTTAGTTCATTTATTGAACCATTTTCAGGACCAAGTTAGAAATTATTACAATTCGAAAGTAAATATTAACAAATTTTTTTAGCCATGTGCATCTGGGTCATTCAGTTTGTATGGTTCCGTTGCATGCACACCTTGTCCTACTGGATTCAATTGTACTACTGATGGTGTATTGACACCATGTTTATTTGGTGAATACTCATTGCTTGGAAATGCAACCTGCAACGCATGTACTGATGACCATATTTGCCCTGATGTTCATTCGCCTCCAAAGGTAAAATAAAATTTTCCCCTATTTAAAAAACGTATTCGTGAACAGTTGATTAACAATCTTCATCGTATAAATCGCTGGTTTCTAAATAACTCCATGGAAATTCCAGTTAATATTTCTAGGTCAAAACACACTGGCAGGTTTTTCTATTTCTATTTCTTGTTTGAGGATTTCGCCTTTGGAGGAAGTGGAATTATTAGGTGTTATTATTATTGACTCACGTTTAAATGTTCAACTTGTTTAGTTAAAATACCTGTAGCTCGTACAATTACTTACGGCACCAATTCCTTTCAGTTAAAACATACGTGTTTAATTTGGAATAATCTTCTCAATGACATTAAAAACTGTAATAATGTCATTTCTTTCAAACGGAAGATTAAGCTTTGGAATGGGAATTTGTGCAGCTGTACGTAAATTTGAGCATAAGGTTATAAAAGTGATTTTAGATAGCTTTTAAGAACCATGGTAAATATATAGTGATGTTTTGATGAATTAAAACCTAAAATAAAACCTAAACTAACTTCTAACTCGACAATTAGATTTCTTAATTTTATTGCAAATATTATTAAATAAATATTAAATATTGTTATTTAAATTTTTAAATATTTTAAATTTCCTGTCCCTAATTGAACAAGAAATTCTCTATAAAAGTTTTGGATATCCCATTTGGGTTAGTAATATTTAAAAATTGGTTTTTACCTTGGTTTTTTTATTTAAGATATGCCTTGGAGGCTACAAGCCAAATATTACTACACATGTTTGTGATGCATGTTCTGCAGGTACTTTTTCTTCAAACGGAATAGCACCTTGTCTATCATGTGAAAATGGTAAATACAGTGCTGAAGCTTCTATGCAATGTGACCCTTGCCCTGTTGGCCACAGGTTAGTGTTACTGAAATATGTTGTTACTTAATTGTAAGACTAGTATACAGATATTCTCTATTATAAATATTTGATTGATATACTTTGAGAGTATCAATTTCAAGAAATTGGTGAATTTTATGTGCATATGTTGCATGTTTTTGATGATGATGATGTTTTGTCTCTTTTTATTAGTACTAGTCCAAATAATGTAAAATAGCTTGGAAAAAATGTAAGATAAATGCTATAATATTTTCATCAAACTAATTTTTCTTTTGAATGTTTCGAAGGTTTTTCTCAATATAATAAAAAATATAATAAATTAAATATAATATAATATAATATAATATAATATAATTATATATAATATAATGAGAAACATATAGTGAGAAACAAAGGAGATACCCCAACAAATTTTTAATGTCATAAAGAAATGACTTTTATAAAATTAAAAAAATTTTTAAAAAAGTTTTAGCGAATTTATTCCAAAAATTTGAAAAATTTTATTTATTAAATTTAACGAAAAAAATTGAAATTTACTTTGTTGGCGTTTTTTTGTTTCAGTTTTCCTGCTGTATTTACAAGTTATTTTATTTTTATTCATGAGCAGTTATCATAAATTTTTTATAAGGTGAATAGTTTTTTTAAATTGATTTCTAAGGAATGGTGGTTAATTTTTTTTATAAGGAGAAGGTAGGACGAATGCGTAACACGGAATAATGTGGCTAGACTCCTCAAAATACTGCTCATTATATTTGCAGTTTTTTCTGATTTTTACAGATAGTAAAAATATAATACATTAGTATTCTAGTTTTGATTTGATTTTGGCTTTAATAAAGATCGTTTCATTTGTAAATAGGCGTTTTAGTTTTCTGAAAAATTTTTGCCTGTCTATTAATATCATTAAAAGAATATTCTAGATAATAAATAAAATAATAATAAAAGTTTTAGATTTTTTTGAAAAGTTTTTTGATTTCCGAAAAAAAATAATTAAGATATTCACGGGAATTTTTTTTTTGTAATGAAACTATCGACAAAACCTCATAATTTCTGATTTGTTTTAAAGTATTTTAATATATATATATAAAAAAAAAAACTAAAATTTAATTTAATATTGGAAATATATTTTTATACATTATATTATTTAATAAAAAATACAAAATTTTTTTAGTTTTTTATTTTTGGTTTCATTAAAGTTTTATAAAAATACGTTTTTTTTTAGTTGTGCTGATAAGATAACCCCTGAAAAATGTTTGGCAGGCTTCTACTCTTCTGCTGATCAGATGTCTTGCCTAGTTTGTCCTATAGGGTTTAGTTGCCCTACTGGCCTTACAGAGCCAGTATTATGTGGGAACGGAACATATCAGAATATTACACAACAAATAAATTGTCTTAAATGCCCAGCTGGCTATAGCTGTCAAAATGTTGACGACAGTCCTACAAGATGTCCTAATGGAATGTACAGTAGAGAGGGTGAAAGTTCATGTTTTTCTTGCCCGGCTGGTTACAGGTTGGTTTACATTTTAAATTTATTTCTAACCTGTTTTTGCTGAATGTTGGTACTATACTGTGACATCACTATATTTATATTTATATTCATTGCTGTATTTTGGTAATATACTCTGTCCTTTCTGTATGTTTTTTCTTTTAAATCAGATGCTTTAGGCAAGGCAAAAAGCCACTGCTAGGCAGGAAGCTAAAAGAATAACTAAAGATAAAGCAGACCTTGCACAGACTGAGAAATATAATCGAAAGGAAAGCAATCAAAAGGCAGAATATCATACTGTGTTGTTATTATATGGGGTCAGGATGTATACTGCTCAGAAACTGTTTCAAAAATTAAAATAAAAATATCATCTTTCAGTATAAAGCACAATTACTACTTGACTAAATATAGATTTGATAAAACGCAGTGTAACTAAAATTTTCTTGCAGAACATAAAGTCATGTTATATTTATATCTAGGAAAGTATCAAGAAAGATCTTTTTTAAAAGATTAATATATGTAAAATATTTCGAAAGAAAAATAACGGTTTTTTTTTTTTTTTTTATTTGATAACAAGTATATATTGCTAAGGTAATTTTGTGTTTTGCAGAGACAGATGTTAGTTACGTTGATAATGTCAGTTACGTTGTTTGTTTGTTATGTTGTTGAGGCAGACAATAGTTTCATCGACAAAATGTTTCTGAAGCACATTTATCCTATTTCAGATGGCTGCTATATGTTGTATCTGTGCGTTTATGATATGAAAAAAACTCAAAAAAGTGTATTTATCGATTTCGGCATTAAGTTTGTGTGTTTATGACAATTAATAACTTTGGAGATTTTGTTATATATGATTTATTTATATGTATATATATATATGGAATTTTATTGGTGGTGTTTTTTTATATTTTAGTTGTTCAGATGTTTCAGGCCCAACCGAATGTTCAGAGGGGACTTACTCTGATTATGGTGATTCCACATGTTCACCATGCCCTTTTGGACATTACTGTCCTAAAAATATTAACTATGCAGCTATACCTTGTGCAGTTGGAACTTATGCCAATGAAACCAATGTTAATATTTGTAAAGAATGTCCCGTTGGTTATGAATGTCTCAATTCGTCTTTGTCACCAACAGTTTGTCCAGATGGAACTTTTCGGGATGGTACAATGAAATCTTGTGAGACATGTCTGGAAGGATACAGGTTAGAAATTATTTTTCACAAAAAATTTTGGATCGTTTTAAATGAGTTTTTGACTTCTCGATTTTCATGGGAAGTTTTATTCTGCTCTAAATTTGTTATTCATTTCAGTCGTTATGACTTGATATGCTTATTTACCATAATATCATCGTAAACCTTTATTATTGTCTGCTTTTACAGCCAACACTTCAAGGAAGTGGTTGCAGTAAGACTTAAGAGTGTTAGCATATTAGCACGTGCAATAGGCAGGTTTATCATTTGATATTGGAGTAAAGTTTTTATAGTTTGATGCCTAACACAAAACTACTTACAATAATATAGGAACGCTGTCCTTTTATTTTGGGACCGCACACTAGGAGACTTATTACCCAAGGTTAATGACCATCCCTTAGTCATCCCTTTGAATAGCAAGAATAGCTCGTATCATACCGACCACATTTAATGGGTACAAATTATAATACAATTTTTACAAAATTTGCTCAATAGGTTTTATTTTGCATCAAATTAAATTATGAAGGATTGGATTCTATCAAGGATTAGAAAAAAAAATTACTGGATCAAAAAACCCTTATTAAAGAAAAGGTTTTTTTTAGCTCTGTGCAGGGGTCAATTTTACGTTTTGCAGAAGGTTTCTTTGTGATATGCCTGATACCTATTTTAAAGATGAGTTCTTTCATGCAAAAGAGGTTGATATACTTTGATCTACTTAGCATCATTTAGGTCAGCAGACACTAGCATCTGATAGATTAACTAAATTACATTAAGTTAAGTTTAGCGTTTATAGAACCTTGACTTTCCTTTTTAATATTTTTTTTTAAATTAATAATTCTTTTCAATATTTATAGTTTAGTTTAGTTTATTTAGTTTATTACTTGTTTTTTGTTTTGGATATTTGTGATATTTGTGACTTCGCAGATGATAACTGTCTGTGTGTGTTGTTTCTATTGGAAATGTGTTATCACGCCTGTGCAAGCATGAATACACTCAGATTAAAAGAGTGGTTCAAATCAAATTCTATGGCAATAAGTCCTGCAAAGTTTCAAATATTTTTTTTTGGAGTGAAAATTCCTCCCATTTGTTTTATTTTATTTGATGAGAAAATTGATGGTAAAAAAGAAGTTAAACTTCTTGGTGTTATTATAGATTTTAAATTGAATTTTTGGAGACATATATCACAAAGCAGGCCAATAATAATAAACAATAATAAACTGAGTTGTTTGATTAGACTAAGAAGAGACTTGAATATCACTCAGACAAGGATTCTCGTGCAGAGCTATGTTTTAAGTTATTTTTTGTATTGTCCATTGATTTGGATGTTTTGTAAGAAAATTGACTATAATGTGATTCATAGGTTTCAAAAGAGAACACTTAGAACTATTCATCGAGACTTTACTCTAAGTTTTGATGAACTACTCTCCCTTCAGGAGACAGTCAGTATTCATACAAAACATCTCAATCTTCTTATGATTGAGACATTGATACGTCTGTTAGTAAGTAAAATCCGGAGTTAATGTGGGAAAATTTTAAAATTAAAGAAATTCCCTACTATTCCCTACTCTTTGCACACTGGTAGTACATTAAAGCTACCACCAGCAAAGACAGCTGCTTACGGAAAAAATTCTTTGCTGTTTAAAGCATGCTTTCTCTGGAACAGCCTACCAAATTCTTTTACAAGTAGAATTTCATTGTCCCACTTTAAAAAGTGTATTCTCAGTTTGAACCGACTTTCATGTTCGTGCTTTATATGTCGCTAAGTATTTATTAGTTTATATGTATTAAAATATAAGAATTTGTTCATGTAGGTTAGTGTTTATTACATTGAATTGTTTAAGACTATGTATAAACCAACGTTAAATAAAGATATGAATTACTTAGTAAAATAATAAGTATAGTAGCAGAGGGTATAACTTGCGCATCAAGATTTTGAGTGCTAAAATTGTGCACCTAATATTCTAAGCTGTCTAAAAGATTTATCGAATGTCAGTATAAGAAATAGACTAATCAACTATTAAACACTTTATTTCAATTTAAAAAGCACAAAAAAGGTATTCCTAGTCTTTTACAATTTGGATGAATCAGTTTGATACCCAAAATACACCATAACGAGTTTACAACCTTCACGATGAACTTTCCATTTCTAAATACACACACTACACATACATACACACATACTCACATAAAAACACACTCTTTTGTTCGTTTGATAGATGACTTTTAAACATATGATGTAACAATATTGTTATTTTAATCATAGCCTTGGTTTAGACTTGCGCAATTTTCACTCGTAAGACAAAAACGTAGTGTGGTTAGAAATTGCACGCATTTTGGGGATTGTGTCAAGGAAGTATCATATCATTCTCTAAAACATCTGTGTAACTTAGTTTGTGCACATTTATAAATCTATTTTATTTGAGTATTATAGCTAACTGAAAAAAGTTATAAAAACGAAAGTTCCATTTTAAATCAGTGTTAGTTAATAAGAATAATATAAGAAGATAAAACAACCTAAAACAGAAAATCTATAATATGAATGGAAAAAAAAATTTTTTAAAGAAAATGGGTGGAGAATGACATGTTAAAGGCATTGACACATGTAGAATCTGGAAAATCTATTCGAGAAGCAGCAAGAATAAATGGCAGAAGGGATTCGCAACCGATTGAAGATGAAGAATGACAGGAAAACTTTAGTTGGCTCTGGAAGAAAAATAACTTTGAATTCTGATTCTGAGGTATATGTAATTAAACTACTCTTTTTATTTTGATAAGCAGTTTTTCTTTTACTTTTTTTTTTTTACCATGCTTTGGCTGAATCAATCTCTATGTTTTTGTGCTTGATGTATAACAGGATACTAATTGAAATTTTGTTGTGGCAGACAATTTTTGTGCCTATCCTTGCCACGGCTTTTTATCTGAATGTTTATTCCTTTGAAGAAAAAATTATATATACGAAAATTAATTTTTCTAATGTCCTTTTTTGCATACTGTAGCATTGTTTTTAATTCGGTTATGTTCTTTTATTTTAGAAAGAACTTGCAGAATGCATCAATTCACTTTGTAATTTTGGATTTAGCCCAACCAGAGGTGACATCAAGGATCTTATGAAGGAGTGCGTTGTTAGGAACAATATTAAAACGCCATTCACCAGCAATCGACCAGGAAAAGATTGGCTTCAATCTTTTATGGAAAGAAAAAATTTGTCAATGAAGAAAGCAAATTTGATCAGTGCTGCTCGTAAATCAGCATTGGAAAACCCCTTTATAATGTACGACTTCTATTTGCTAGAGAAACTTTTAAGTGAAAACAATTTTCAAGCTAGTCAGATTTGGAATTGCGATGAGAGTGGATTCCCTAGTGATCCAAAAGGATTACGAGTGGTTTCAACCTAAGGAAAAGTCGTGTAACAGCCGGTGCTGGAAGAGAAAATACTACAAAATTCGCAGTGGCAAATGCTGCTGGCAAGGTTTTACCCCCACTTGTTGTATTTACTGGGAAAAACTTTCAATCAACATGGAGAACTTGGTACGGATATTCCGAAAATGGAAGGATGACGACAGAATTATTTTCACAATGGATGGATGTGTTTTGTCCCACCGTTAAGGAGCGTCCTTTGCTTTTTCTATACGATGGACGTTTTACCCATGTTTCAGTATCACTGTTAAGGAAAGCCCATAATGAAAATATAACAATCATCAAATTCCAACCACATGTTACTGATTTGCTTCAACCACTGGATGTAACTTGTTTTGGTCCTCTCAAGCGCCAATGGGAAAGGGTTTTGGAAGAATGGAGCAGTGCATTTGGACCTCGTGAACCAATTCATAAACCAACATTTGTGACCCGCCTTTGTAATATTTGGAATATTGGATTATCAGAAAGTAACATCGTTTCTGGTTTCCGTTCCATTGGCATTTTCCCCCTTGATCGCTCAAAATATTCTGCTAATCGGTTTGATCCACGCCTGCTGAAGCAATATAATTCTTGGATAGAGTTGGGAAAGCCAGGTGACTTTATGGATCGAATGGCACATGAGGTGGCTACTCTAAACAAAGAAAATCCTTCTACTTCGACCCCATTACAGATACGTCCACCACAACCCTTATCATTTGAAGATG
>JAUZNK010071187.1:0-14022 GCA_035046665.1 Euphysa ruthae
TTGAATTGGTGGTATCCTTTCAATTGAACTACCTTTCTCGATCAATTCAATGTTTAGTTCGAGTTTTACTGAGTTTCCAGAATGTTCACTTCAGAATAATTCTTCAACGTGTTCCATGCAATATTTTTATTGCACTGTGTCCTAAATGAAGTCTAATCAACGCCAGTGAAGGTATGAAAGAATAAATAAGCTTTTGATTCATCTTCACTAATCAGATTACATATTAAGGTTATTGGAACGGTTTTCCCTCTTCCGAAATCTATACATAATTCGTCCAAGTCGATTTGTGAAGTTAATGCCATGTCAATAATTAAAAAATCGGTATCTACTGTTTAAATCATTGCCTCCTTAAAACTTCACGCCCATATCTCTGGCATGAAGAAAGACGTTGATGTGAGCTCCTTCTTGGGCTCATGGGGCAAAATTATTAACGTCACATTATTGGTTATTTAGCACACAATTATCGAGTTTGCAAATAACTTTGGTCGTAAAAGTAGAATTCTATGGACAGAAATTTTAAAAGTTCAGTTTTGTTTTTATTTGTTCTAAGGAAGGCGGAGCATTTTGTAGGAGTTTGTGATCTGGTTTCTACTTTCCATTTTAACCCTTTTTCTCGTTTTTCACGTGCTGTCGCTTTTAAACTTTCCACTATGTAGGTGTCGAAGACAACATCTATCCTTTGATATCTTTCTGATTCTCTATGAATTTTTGGAATAAAGAGATTTTTTAGCATAATCTTCGAAAGACTTCTACTTACCTAGATGTATCATCTGAACCAAAACAGAAACTTTTTTTACCAACGCATCAACTACTGGTTTCACTACCTTCAGCTATCTCCTTTATACAGTATAACAGTACGGATTTTGCAATAGATGTAATTTTTCTATCTTTAGACAGAGACAGCGGATATATTTGTGTTTTTCTAGTTGGGAAACTACTTTGGTGTGGGTTTTCTCTGTACCAAATAACTGTAATTTTAATTGTCAACAGGTGTATCGAAAAATTTAAGTTGCTGTGTAGTTCATTCTTTAGTAAACTGTTCTGCTTGGAATTTTCCTACCACTTTTACATTTCTAAAGGATTCGAAAACTGCAGAGCTCATAAAATCACGTGTGTCTAATTGAATAGAATGCCAAGTTTCTCAAATTCATAAGGGAGATCGTTCAAATGCCTTTTACATCGTATTTGAATTCCATGTGTATCTTCATGGTAACGGAATTCGTTCAAACTAACTTTCTTTATTACTGACACACATTCAAATTGACGAATTGATTTAGCCGTCGCAACAATTTATTTTCTTCGTTCGTTAGCTCCTTTTTACATCTTTATTTCGCTAATCGTTTCGTCACACGAAAACGAATTATAAATCTCAGGATTAGATATGTGCAAGATTTCCATATCGTAAAGGTGTACTGAAAACCACTGTGAATAATGTAAATAATCATACACAAAATTTGATTGACATGAGAAACAAAAAAAATTCTTGTTTCATTTTTAAAGTAATCGATCAATATTGAAATATTGGAATTTTTTTCCATCCTACTACGTCATAGTTCAAATGTTTGTCGGCTGTTTGATTCTTTTCAGGCGCACTGTATTAACTCGAATAGAGCACAGGCAGTGACTTGATGTGTGTACTTATTTCTAACAACTTCATGCCCTGTTAAAAGGATCTGAGTGACACCGACTCGGACTACTTTGGCATTTTTTATGACCTTTGTCCAACCACTATTTTTTAACTAATCCCCGATTGCACTAATCGATATGCAGAGCTCCCAGCATTAATACAAAAATGTGAAGCGCCATACTCTTGGGTGAAGCACATTGTATTCTTTTTACAACATTATACAAAGGTTGATGAAAAGTTATTACCAGGGTTTGAGTTGGACTTAAATAATGAACATTTTTTCCGATAACGTCCAATGACTATTTAATCATGGCTGGTGAATTTAAGTTTCTCTCAAAAATTGGCAATATAGATGTTAGGTTTGATTGTAACCGTTCTTGATTTACACTTTGATAATGATATGCAGCGACAACTACCTTAACAATATTATTTTTTATTGAGATTAATTTTGGCAAACTAAAATTAAAATTAAACGAAATTTTCATAATACACTCGTCCATGAAAATAAATCTCCAAGAAATCTCCAAGAAAGTTAGGTTAAAAATTAAAAAACGGACAATATTTTTATTGCGATCTTCAAGATGTTAGTTCCTCAACATTACATGATCTCCAAAACAGCTAACATCCTGTTCAATATTAACATCAATCATAAATATAAGATCAACATTTTGGAAATGAGAAAGCATATTTAAATACTAAGCGTTGTTTGTGTTTGATGATGCTTACCATTCAGTCAACTGGTTCTATAACAGTCAAATTTGGTCAACTTCCATACTTTTATAAGATAGAAAAAGGTATAGTCGTTTACAATATTATTATCCTTATTGTTGTTATTATTATTATCCGTATTTATTGGACATATAAATTTGAACTGAATTGAATTGAAAATTGAATTTCAGTATACGATAGTGGTAGGCTCTTAAGTGTCTTTTATGTTGACAATGTCGTGGGCGTGTTGACAATGTCGTGCGCGTGTTATGAATATTTTTAAATCTTTCCCCTTTTATATGTTTGTTTGGAGATGCTGATCTATATTGATCTATATTGTCTAGAGCAGCTGTTGTTAACAAAATTTTCCGTCAGTTTAAAGATCATACCAAACCTTCTTTATAAAATATTCGATCGTTGTATCTAAAAAACGATCTGATGATATCGTAATTCCAAGGTGACACAACTTCTTTATAATATTGATTTGGCGAGTTTTTGAGTGTATCAACTGACCAAGAAAAATCGATATCGGCGATTTGCATAAATTCGAATAATACGAAATCGAGGACTCTTTTCGTGTTCGAATCGTTATATTAAATGTAAGCAGTTGTCCGATTTTCAACTTGTTTAGTTCAAAATATGGGTTTTTATTTTTTATTTCTTTGATATTTTGGCTCTTAATAACCATTGAAGTTAAAAGAAGGTGCAAATTCTTCCTGCAAAATTTTATCGAACAAACATTTGAATTCTTCATGATCTTCATTTGATAAATCCCTTCCCAAGGTCTTGGCAGTCTTTGCTAAAATAAATCCATCCTTCTTCATCATTGCTAATGCTGGATACTGATTTTAGTGCTCCACCGATATCTGTTATGAATGCTAATAAGCTATCTTTCCCTTCACGATACTTCATACTTCATGCACGATACTCCCTTTGCCATACTTCACAATACTTCACTCATTTAAAGTGTTAGATAAGAAAGTGATATCTCAAATCAAAATTTTGAACTCTAAAAAAGAATTAGAGGTGGGCTATATCTACAGTTTCACCACTCTGTGTAAGCAAGCCAGAGTTTTAGACCGCCTGTGAAGTAGCAACCTATGAAGTAGTAACCTGTGAAGTAGTAACCTGTGTAGTAGTAACAGTCCGAATCAATTAAGCACTTCAAATGACAAATACTTTTAACTAGATTAGAATTTAGTAAAAGTTTCAAATAAAAGGAAAATATCATCTACATCCTTGCGATAAAAACTGGCTCCTATACTTAAATACTTGGTTAAACACTTATTTTCGAATTTACCAAATCGACTTGAACATGAGTTAAAGAGGATCCCATACCAATTTTCGGTCAATATTTACCGTAGAAAAATGACGATTGTTCGAAGTAGCAGAAATAAATAAATATTTTACCTTTAAAAAGTTGGGTTAAGGTTAGAGTTAGTAACATAACTTTTTGCAACATATATAGTTGGGGGCCTTTGGGCCCGCCTCCCGTAACTTTTTGTCACTAATCCGTTAGATAAACAAATTATCATGATGTTTTTGAACCTTCTTTACATCAGATAGTCAAAAAAAATTTTAAATGTTTTCCGCTGTTTTGCTTACGTCAGCTTCTATAGCGTCTTTATTAATAAAAAGTCGATTTTTGGGTAAAAATACATAGTAATACGTGATTCAATTTTAATATAAGAAGTAGTTAATTTGAAGGTCCTTTATAATTGTATATTGTATCTTATATAACATTATCTAAATTAAAAACTGCAACTTTCTGATGTCAACAATATTTGAAAGCCTTGATATTTTACATTTGACACTTATGGAAGTGACGTCGCGCCCCCTGTAGGTGTGATCAATTTTTGTACAATTTAAGTTTTTTTAAAATTAATTGTAAGCATTATTAATTAGTTCCATTAATAGGTCTAAAAATCGGCTATTAGGAATATAGTTCCATGAAGAGGTTTAGCAATCAGAGAATAAGAATATGATTCTGTTACCAGGTATATATTAGATCTAACAATCGGATATTAGAAATATAGGTCTATTAATAGATCTAAAAATAGAACACAAGAAATAATGGTCAATTTCACAAGAAAGAATTAATACGGTTAACAATCGGACACTAGGAATAAAGATCCAAAATAAGGGCTAACAATCGGACACTAGGAATATAATTCCATTAATAGGCATAACAATCTGACAATATAAATATATTTAATATTAATAGGTCTGACAAGCAAATATTAGGAATCTAAATCCATTAATAAATCTTTTAATCGGGCACAAGGAATATAGTTACACTAATAGTTCTAACAATCGGACACAAGTAATACAGTTCCATGAAGAATTCTGACAATCAAGCACTAAAAATAGTTTTATTATTAGGTCTAAAAAACGAACACCAATATCATAGTTACATTAATAGGTATAGCAATCGGACAGTAGGAATGTATTTCTAGTAATAGGTCTAACAATCAGACACTAGATATATAGTTCCATTAATAGGTCTAACAATCAGACACTAGATATATAGTTCCATTAATAGGTCTAACAATCGGACACTAGGTATATAATTTAATAGGTAAAACATTGAAAACTGGGATTATTGTCCCATTAGTAGGTTTAACAATCTGACACTAGCAATATAGTTCCATGAAAAAGTGTAACAATCAGACGCTTGGAGTATAGTTCCTTTAATAGGTATAATAAACGGAGACTAGGAACCATGTTCCATTATTAGGTCTAACAATCGTACACCAGCAGAATAGTTCCATTAATTGGTCTAACAATCGGACACTAGGTATATAGTTCCATTGATGGGTCTAAAAATTGGACACTAGAAATATAATATCACTAATAGGATCAAACAATGGCCACCAGGAATGTATTTCCACTATTAGTTCTAATAATCGGGCACTAGGAATATAGTTCCACTTATATTGTTCCACTAATATAGTTCCACTCATATAGTTACACTAATATATTCACAAATATGGTTTCATTATTAGGTCTAACAATCGTACACTAGGAAAATAAATTCATCGACATTTCTAAAAGTCGAATACGAATATAGTTCCAGTAATTGGTCTAACAATCGGCCACGAGGAATAAATCTAACAATCGGAAACTAACAAAATAGTTCCATTAATAGGTCTAACAATCGGACACTAGGAATATATTTTCATTTTCATTAAAATTTCTAACAATCTGACATTAGGAATATCATTCCATTTTGTATTCTAACAATTGGACACTAGGAATATAGTTTCATTATTAGTTCTAACATCGAAAGCTGGGATTTTAGTTCCATTAATAGGTCTAACGATCGAACACAATAGCAATATAGGTCCATTATTAGCTATAACAATCTGACACTAGGAATATAGTCCCTTTAATAGGTATTACAATTGGAGACTAGGAATATAGCTCCATTATTAGGTCGTTTAATTGGACACAACCAAAATGGTTTCATTAATAGGTCTAACAATCGAACACTGGGAATATAGATCCATTTATAAGTCTAAAAATCGAACACTAGAAAAGTAGAATCATAAATAGTTCCAAAAATCAGATACTGGGATATGGTTCCATTTATAGGCGTAACAATCGGACACTAGGAATATAATTCCATTAATAATTCCATTAAATATGGAGACTAGGGATATAGTTTTCTTAGTGGTTCTAACAAATAGACACAAGGAATGCAGTTCCACTAACAGGTTTAACAATCGGGCGCTAGGAATATATTTCCATTAATAGGTCTAATAATCGGACACTAGGAATATACTTCCATTAAAGGGTCTAACAATTGGAGACTAGGAATATAGTTCCATTAACAGTTCTAACAATCGGACGCTAGGAATATATTTCAAGTAATAGGTCTAACCGACGGACACTAGGAGTATAGCTCCATTAATATGTCTAACAATCGGAACCTAGCAAAATAGTTCCATTATTAGGTCTAACAATCCGTCACTAGGAATATAATTCTATGAAAAGTTCTAGAATGTACCTGTCCAACATGTCGTTGATTAGTTCTCTTTGAGTTTTTGCTTTATTGTTTACTATTTTATAATTTACATATAAAAAGATTCGTTAGTCTATATCATTGTTTATTAATATTTAATTATATTCATATACAACTATGTAAGCGTTACCAACGTAAATAAATAAATGAATGAATGAATGAGCAATGGGGCAATAGGAATATAGCTCGATTCTTTGGTCTAACATCGAAAATTAGGATTATAGTTCCATTAATAGGTCTAACAATCAAACACTAGCATTATAATTGCATTAATATTCTAAAAATCGGATATTAGATATATAATTGCATTAATAGCTCTAACAATTGGGCAATAGAAATATAGTTCCATTAATATATCTAACAATTGGACACTAGGAATATAGTTCCATTATTAGGTCTAACAATCGTACGCTCGGAATTTAGCTCCATTAATAGATCTAACAATCAGACACAAGGAATATGGTTCCATTAATAGCTCTAGCAATCGGTTAATAGGATTATAGTTCCCGAAATAGTTAAAAAAATCGGGCACTAGAAATATTGTTCCATTAATAGGTCTAACGATCAGACAATAGGAATTTCGTTTCATTAATAGGTTTAAAAATCGGACACTAGTAGTATATTTATAACATTACGTCTAACAATAAGAGACTAGGAACATAGTTTTATTATTAGGTTTAATCATCGCACACTAGAAATGTAGTTCCATTACTACGTCTAACAATCAGAATCGCTGGAAATTTAATTCCATTAACAGCTGTAACAATCACACACTAGGAATATATTTACATTTATAGTTATAACAATTGGACATTATGTGTCTAGTTCCAATAATCGATCTAACAATGAGGCACAAGGAATATTGCTCCATTAATAGTACTAATATACTTCCATTAATAGAACAATAGGACACAGGAAATATATTTCCATTAGTAAGTTTTACTATTGGGTATTAGGAAAATATTTCCTTTAAAATCAACATTTTACTGAAAATTCTTGATTTTACTGAAAATGATAAAGTGGCCTCGGTTAATATTCATTTTCACAGAGTGATTTATGATAGATAAGTCAAGCACTCGATTTATTGGATGCGCTTTATACAGACATTACATTACTTTTCACATTCTTTTGTTCTAGAGACCAATTTCCTACGATACCAATTCGCGTGCACAATGAAGCTTACGTTTTTTCCATTCCCGGTGCAGAAAAGATGTAATTCAAGTTACACATATGAGTATTTTTCCAGCATCAAGATCATTTTCTTTCAGTTTCTCTTTTAAAGAGCAAGCTTTGCAAATTCGAATCATTGCTTCAATGTCTATAACTTTTTTATTTTCAATTGATATAACAGTAATTACACCATTCATTGACATGAAACCACGTCGTTGCCAGCTTCTATCCGAAGACACCGATGTATCAATAATAACCAAATCAGGAAGCTTATTTCTAATTTCCTCTACTGCATCTAGCATTTTCACTTATGCAACAAACTTAGCTGTAATAAACAGTTAGCGTACTAACTTATCGTAGTCGTTATTCATCATGAGTTTCGGCATATTAATCATAGACGTAAAATTTTCCCTACCCGAAAAACTTTGAGATAGTTATCTAATAGTCATTTTTAAATTGACATCAGAGCCTTTATTTTGTGGAATCTCAAACTGTGTTTTTAGGGGATGTAAGAAATCTTCAATAAGTCCATACGATGCATTTTCAATGTAAAGAAACGATACAAGTCCTTGTTTTTTAACTCTTCTTCGTCAAAACGGACATAGAAAATTTTAAAAAACTGTATGTAAAATAGATAAATCAGTCAATCTGTATCCAGAAAAATCACATCCTCCTGGTTTATGTTTTGAAATTTGAATGGGAATAGCTTTAGATGAAGAAATATCTACATTTAAATGTTTTTGTTGATTGTTTAAGCCTCATCATTTTTTTTGCCATTTTACATCTTTTCAAAAAACAAGACTTACAACTGATTATAAAAAAAAAACACACTGCAAGCAGAACATCATCACCAAAAAAATCCCGTAAAAACATGCTCTGAAGATCAAAAAAACAAAAGAAACCGCTAAATGGGGTGGAATATTTTCCCAAATGTATGTTCTTTTTTTGACATTTATAATTAAAATATCTAAATATAAATAATACAGGGTAATAATTTATAGTTAAAAGTGCAAAAAAAAAAAAAAAATAAATAAAAATCACCAAAAATAATTTTGGATATTTTCATGGGGGATTACCCCTTAAAAAAATAATAAGCTTGTCAATGCCACATTAGGTTCTACTTGTTTAGAAATTTCTCGTTCATGTGATACCTCTTTTGAAACAAGAGAAATTTTACCTGCAACTCCGATTTCTAAACGAATACTTCTCAAACAGTTTCAGTATGGATCCCTATTGGATGTAGTTTAAAAAAATTATTTTCATCAAATATAATGTCGCCTTTGCGTTAGCAGTAACTTTTCGATGGCATGTTACAAAAAAAATTCATATCTGGTAACTCAAACTTAGATAATTCCCTCATGAATATCTCCTTCACAATTTCCACCTAAAGGTTTTTATCTAAAAGACAAGACAGTTAAATAACCAACTCTGACATTATATTTTTCCATTTCTAATTTTTACATTTATTCAAGAAAAGCGTTTATAAAATTTTCATTTTCTTATTTTAAAATTTCATGCCTTTTAGATATGGCTATACCAAAACTCTTCTAAAGCTCTGTTTTTACTTCTATAGTTTTTTTTATTTTGCAGATAATGATACTAAGAAAGACAGCTAAAATCGTAATTGGCGTCTGTATATCGCCTTATTACAAAAGACGTAGCGTAACCACCAAGCGTCTGTGAAACCTCGACGCGGTTCAACATGTCTTCAATTTTCAATAGATTAAAAAATCTCGAAATTGTTGGATGATAATTCTGGAAACTTCTAAGCCACCCTTCAACAATAGAATTTGTGGTGATAAACCATTGAACGTTCATATTCTATAAACTTTTACCAAACGGGAGTGCTCTCTGGGGCACACTCCTCCTTAAAAGGCGAGATGATTATCTTCTCGATGACTTTGACACAATCATCATTGTGTTTCTTATATGGTCTACAACTTCTTATCAAAATTCCAAATCTATCATTTTATCCTTAGTGTTATGTTGTACTACGTACAACACGTTCTGCTGTAGATTTGAAATGACTCTCAGATACTTGATCGGTTGTTCTGTCCCTAGCCAGGTCAAAAGGTTGTCATCATCTACTCCACAATGGAAGTTTAATAAATGTTCAATATCTATTTGTCCATCTTTGTGATATTTTTGCATCTGGGCAGATTCTGATGACTTAATTAGCGGAATAATGAAATTCTGACAACTTATCAAATAATAAAAGAAAGGTTTACATATTTATAAATTTTTTCCAAGCATTATCTTATAGAAGTTTAGTCTTTACTTTTTCAAAACCTTGAATAGTGATTATAGTTATCATAATTACTTGGTAATGAAGACAATAAATGGGCTGAATGTATACCTTATGCAATATTCCGCTGATCAAGTTACTCTCAGAGGACAATTCAAACAGATTTATGCGCATAAAATGTGTGCGAAAGGTAAAAAAAATAAAAACAACTTTTTAAACAAAATCAACAGTTTCAACAAAAATTGCAAAACTTTCGACAGCTTCTTTTCATAAAATATTCCCAAGATTTTCTGGTACAGTTCGATTTAGGGTAGCCGCTACAATTTACTCGATCTTTACATGTTGTTGTTGGTCCTAAAAAATAACATCAAGCTTAATATTTCAGCTGACAGACCCAAAATGATCAGGCTTAGTTTATCAATGTTTATCTTGGTCAAATAAAACCTTTTAAAAATAATGTAAAGGTAAATCATACAAAATAGACATTGTTAGGTTAATTAAATGACATAAAATAGAAAATAATTTACAAACAATTCATGAATCAAATTAATTAATTAATTAAAAGTGAAATTGCATCTATTTATAATACCTATTATGAATTACTGCCTCATATTAAACATATTTATAAATTAATGCCTTATAAAATGCATTTCAGCATTTGATAAATAAATTAATAGATAAATATATTTTTTGGGTTAAGCTAAATTTCAAGATTTTCATAGAAAATTTTTTCTTATTTAAATATTTTTGCCAATATAAGCTGATTGGAGAGTATGAAAAATTAATCTAATTTTGATGTTGAATAAGTCGTAAAAAACATTGGTCCTGCTTTTGCATTTGTGTTGGCTTTAGATCTAGCATCTATGACGCGGTAAAATGAAACATCACTGTTTGATGTAAATAAAATTAAGCATCATTGAGTGAAATGACTGGCTGGATGTTGGACCAAAATGTGAAATGTAATCGATCAGCCTAAGTTTTTTGTTTTGCCAAAAAAGTACCCATTTACTGAAATTTTAGTATAAAATAGAATTATATTTTTTTATTTTTCCTCTAATAAAACCATATACATATAAGAGTAAAGCTATACTTAATCATAAGTGTAGGTACAGGTAAGGTACAGTGAGGTGTAAGTGGGGTACGATGAAACACATGTAAGATACAAACTATGACTAAGTGAGATATATGTGAGGCAAAAAGTGGTGTACATGTGGAGTAAACTCAAATTAAATTTGCAGAGTGCAGTTAGAAAAAATGTGGGAAAACAGTGAGGAAAAGAGCTGGAGAATATAGTTATTAGAGTATTCTCTTAATTTCGTATACCGAGTTTTAACGACTAGAAAGTTTTGAGTATGCTATTGTAATAAATTTGAATATGATACAAAGAATGATTATATCATAACTTAAGTATCATCAGCTCTTAAAAATTGTTCCAGTTTTCCTGTTAAAAACTAGATTTCCAGAAGAATAAGTTTTGGTCAAGATCATCTCAATCCATAAATTAGAAAGAGTTATTGATAAATTATCGAAACAAATGAAAAAATTTTTAGTAAAAAGCTGAAAACATACTTTTACAGTTTCAGAGAAGCATCTGCTATTCAAAATTTTAAATCTCTTACAAGAATAGGAAAAATTTACAATAATGTTGAAACATTCTTGATGTTCGCTTGCGCGTACACTTTCATTTCTTATTGTTTCAAATATTGAGCTGTTGTATGCATGTTTTCAAATTAGAAAAGAAAAACAATCTGATTAATAAACGAATCGTAGAAGTTTAAAAAATGTCTAAATGATTTGTATATCATTTTGAAAATGACTTCTGCTAAAAAAATTGAATTTTCGCAATGACCACCTATACACACCAAATTTATCGGCCTTTCACTTGGCGTAACTATTTTCCACTAAAAACGTATATAATTTCTGTTATAAGATCTTTTTTACCGTATGTTGTACCAAATTTACCTTAGCAGCAACCTTAGGAATGGGATTAACCTGAGATTAACTTGGTTTTGCCACCAGTTAAACTGGTTGTAAATGCCAAAAAGTAACAGAAGTCTACTTTGTTATGCTTATTCATTAGATCCGTATTTTTTGTGTTTCATGTCAAAAATATTTAAAGAACTCTCTGCTGATGAGTTGCTACGCAAATGTGTCCATGGCGATACTCAGAGAGCCAAATAGTCCCTGAATAATTTGATTTGGATGAGATGTCAAAACCAATTTTGTATTTGTCAGTGAATCGGGTTATTTTTTTTTAATGCAAGGTGTTAAAATTAAAGGTGGTTGAAGTGTTAGGATTAGATGGCGGTGTTTGTTTTACAAAACTAGCAACAAAATCAAACTGACGTAGCTTCGAAAGCTCGGACAAAAATAACTCGGAATCGGTTTGGGCAAAGAGACAGAAAGCCTTTAAAATACGGACCATGAAATTCAGAACGAAAGTGGTAAAAGCTGTTTAAAAGGAGGAGTTTAATGTTTATATCGCTTATAGATTTTATTATGTGTTTTTCTCGCTTTGTCATTTTAAGCAACCCGCAGCACTATGAAACATCGTTATTTAATGAGTAATAATAGTAATACTCTGAAATTTCCACAAGTGACTCATTCAACTTTGTTGCATTACTCAAGTTTTTTTTGTTTGAGAAAACTGAGTGAAAGTGGTCGTTTGAGACTAATAAAACCAAAATAGCGTGGATAACTTGGGATTTTTGGTGGTTTTAGTGTATAACTTCTAGATATTTTACGTTATCAAGCTTTAAAAAACTCACGGATAACAAACAACATCAATGTAAACAAGTCTACTAAATTTGAAAACTTTTAGACATCTACATCTTTAGTGTTTCACGTGTAGGCTAGTTTTTAGTCAATTAGCATAATCATCATACCAAACAGGCATAACTGGTCATTAAAGAAAAAAAAATGTTTTATAGTACAATAGGGTAATACATAAACAGATGATGATAAAAAAAATTCTATAGAAAAGACTTTTTTCAATACTATAATAATCACCTTAAACGCGTACTGAAAATCACCGAACAGACCTTAACACCAGAAGAAGCACTATACTTTAGCCAAAAAAGAGTTTAAACCTCTAAATGGATTGAATGCGAAATTTAACTAAATTTTACTCAAAGAATAAATTCAGTCTTGTATTATGACATGAATATCTTGTCATAGAATAATCATCATTGTGAATCAAGAAATAAAAATGATGAAGTATTGTTTTTAAAAATATTCTCCTTTTAAATGTCGATTAGTTAAATAGTTTTGCAGTATCTAATTTGAGATAAAGCTGTCAGAAAATTTCAAATTAATTTATTTTGTGATAAAAATTTTAAAAACTATCAAAATATTCCACCGATATATAAAGATGATAAATTTTGATATTAATTAAATGTATATTAACATATTTTATAGTCGCTGGGTACTTGGAACTCTAAACCAACCCACCGCCTAGTCTAAATAATTTTCTACCGAGTCTGATTGAGGGAAAACTTACCTTTGGTCGAATTTGTGGTTATTGTGGTTGTTTGAGTTGGGTCCGTAGTTTTTCTAATAGTTTTAATAGTGGTGTTCCCCATTTTTTTCTTAGTTGTTGTTGCTTTTGTTGTTGGAATTATTGTTGAAACTCCCGAAGGCGCAGTTTTAGTATCACAAAAATTACATGTATTTCTACATTCCTTTAGCATTTGTTTCCTTGTTGAAGAAAAACGACAATACCCTTGACGACGTAGTTGATTACAATCAGTACTTTTGTCAAAGCAATCTAAAAACATGTTTATTCTTTCTACTATTTTCTCTGTAACTTGATTAATTTTAGCCTAAAAATAAATTAAGGGGAATAAACAGAGATTAGTGAGCGGGTTTAGAGATTCTTTTCCATCTAAAGTAAACCCCAGATATGAAAAATAATTTTTTGTCAATTATGATTTACTTGGCAAGTACTCAATCATTTTAAAAAAAAAAATATGCAGGAAAGCACTTATAAAGCAATTTATATTCAAAGTTTACTAAACCTCTGAAATTCAGAAACTCCCTGATTTGATACTCGAGATTGAAAGCCAATTAAATAGAAATAATAGATTGTTAAGCTTTATCTGTATGTTTTTACTTGCTGGAATCAAGTTTAATCAACGCTAAAATTCTTAAATACAATCTATAACTAACTAATTAACAAACTAACTAACTAACTAACTAACTAACTAACTAACTAACTAACTAACTAACTAACTAACTAACTAACTAACT